>JAAMXY010000052.1:0-82473 GCA_019677205.1 Pinguiococcus pyrenoidosus | reverse complement strand
CCCCCGCGCGCCCAAAAAAAACACATAAACTCTCAGGCGTCCTAAGCGCGAGAAGCCGGCTAGTGCGCCCAAGCCGATGACATTTATGGACGAGATTCGCTCAAAGATGCGGTAAGAGTGTCGAGAAGAGCATCTAACGGCTCTTTTCTGTGGCCGGGCCGACTAAGAGACTGCTTGGATGGCGCCCTGATGTAGGCGCAGATCCGAGGCGATCAGTGGCAAGCGGGACCGCCGCCAACAACGCCGGGACTCGATGAAGTTCGAGAAGGGCATACTGGATTTCTCGGTCGACACCAAAGATCCGGCGTCCTCGGACGACAGCGGATACTCAAGTTCCGTGTCCTCTGAGAGGACTGGCTTCGGAAGTCCCCGGGCACCTCGGCACCAAGATGCCCCACGATCGACGCAAGCGCCGCCGGTGGACATCAATGGAGACCAAGCGACTGTGCCAACCGCGCCAGCTGGCGGGGACGCGAACGCTGTAACACATTCGAACGCGACAGTGCGGCCCCCCCTCGAACGGAAGCAGTCTCTCTTCGACAACGATCTCCTGAGCAGTGTGGTCGCTCGACTAGACGACGAGGATGAGGATGTCGAAGATTCCAGTGACTGGGAGGACTGAGACGAACCAAGCGCAGACCTAGCAGCCAGTATAGAGAGACAAGCCAAAGACAGGCGATTATTCAGTTCATGCCGCTGTGTCGACTGGCAGCCCTTACTGGAGGTCTCTGACTGATGGAGTTCGTGAGGTCGCAAGTCAAAGAAGGCTTGGGATTGGCTGTGCATCCAGTGCTTCGGCGCTTCTTCCTCCTCGGGAGGGGCCGTTCAACCGAGTCTCGGAGCGTCGGAGGATCGGAATGTCGACGGCTTGGGTTCTCGCCCTGGCTGTCGCCTGCTCTCGGAGAAGGTCAGCGAGATCTCGCTGCGCTTGTGCCGTTCCCCGGCGGAGAAGCACGAAGCCTTAGGGCCGTCGGCTGCTTGTCGTATCCCTTTCCGTTCCAGGCTTGCGTTCCCAAGAAGGACATGGCAAGACGTTTGAATTCAAACACAGCCCTGTCTCGCCTCCGCGTACGCAGTGCCGTCCGTGGTTTTGAGTTCCGCCTCGTGGTCCTTGCCATTTGCGTTGCGCATTGCGTCGCCTCGTCAGGCTGCGTTCCGAAGCTTGGCGCCGTCCGTGTTGCTGCTTATCGGCTGCTGCTTCCGATGGAACTCCTGCATCCTACCACCGAGGAGGCTCCCCCTTTGCCGTTGATCGGTGGCTTCGGAATGCAGTCGCAGAAGCGCCGCCATCGCGTTGTCGCCCGGCTTCACGATGACACTTGCCCTTCTCAGCCTTCCGCTCGTTTGCTTCCTCGCGGAAACGGAAGCATCCTTCTGCTCGCGCTTGCCAGCGGCTTCAGTTCCGGAATGGGAAGCATCCTTGTTCTCGCGCTTGTCGGCAGTGTCCTCGCGCTTGCCGGTAGTGTCCTCGCGCTTGCCGGCAGTGTCAAGCCCAGACGCGCCGCTTGCATTCTTCAGTGATCCGTCCTCGGACTCGGGAGGATCAACCTCATCGTACATCTCCTCAATCGCGTCTTCCAAAGTGGTCCACTTCTTTGACATCTCTGCACCGACGCTGCCCGCCTTCTCTGCGAGCGTCTCTTTGTAGAGGTCTTCAAGCGCCCGAAGGAGCTGCATCTTGGCCTTCGCTGGTAGCGTCTTCTGCAGCCGCTGGAATCGGTAGCGGATCACGCGGGCCTTATCGCGCAGCCGACGATATGCCTTGATCGCCACGGCTCGCTTCTGCGACATCGCCTTGGCCTCCCGCCGCTCCATGGTGTTTGCCTCCGTGAAGGAGTAGCGCGCGAACCTCATCATGCGCTCATCAGTCACCGAACTCCGCAGCTCGGGGAACTGGATAGCCAGCTGGGTCCGCGCGGAGTCCCAGCGGTGCCGCACCTTCTGCATCCGCTCTAGCATCCGCGCGCAGCGGCTGTTCGTGAGCACCAGCTTCTCGATGGCCGCGTTGTGAATGACCAGAACCGTGGTGGGTACGACGCAGATGGCCGACCTGGCATACCTGTTCCGACGCTCGACGAGCTCGCGGACTCCGAAGATGTCGAACTGACCCAGCAAGGCCAGCTGGATCACACTGCGGTTCTCGTACTCGTAGCCGCTGGGATGCTCGCAAGTCGCGGATACGGCCTGCGTCACGAGGATCTGGCCGCTGAGGATGAAGAAGCTGTTCTGGCATGCCGTGTTCTGCTTGGCGAGCAGCGCGTCGGTCGGGAGGCTCTTCTGGAACGTGGCGTAGGCCACTCGGACCAACTCGGCATCGGACAAGGCGCGCAAGGCGAGGAAGCGCTTCAGCGGCTCGATCTTCCCCATGCGGCGCAGGTGCTTCTTGAAGGCCGACTTGAGCTCCGACTGGAAGCATTGGCCATCGATGAAGGCGAAGCAGGCTGGTACGGCATGGATCTCTTTCTTGTTCTTCTTCCCATCGATTTCGATCTCGCCACCGCCGCCGCTGATGATGGATGCGGTACGCGGCGCCACGTGCTTCGAATCGCTCAGGAAGCTCACCTCGCCAAAGCCCGAGTTGCTCTGAAGCGTGGTGAGCTTGGCTCCCAGGGCGTCTTGGAACCTCCCGATCGGCCTCGATCGGTCGATCGACTTGATGGCGCCGACGTCGCTCGTGGCGAACACCACGGCGTTTCCGTGGAGGATGAAGTAGTAGCCGTCGGACTGGTCGCCCTGCAGGAAGATGATTTCGCCCTTCCGGAAGACCTTGATGGCCATCTGTGCGCAGATCGTCTGAATCGAGCGCCTGGACAAATTCAGGAAGAGCCGAGGCCCGATCTCCTCCAGCAAGTCCGCGATGGTCTCGATGTCGCGGAGGCGGTCGCGGACGCCAATGACATGCTTCAACAGCGAGCGCAAAGCAGGCTGCTTGAACAGCCGCAGCAGGCTGTCCTTGTCGAAGCGATGCAGGCGCTCCATCCTGCCCGAGGCTCGGTGCTCAGAGAACTAGTCCCCACTTGACGGAGATTCCAAGGTGTCGTGATGACTGGGTTGCGACGATCGCAGTGTCGCGTCTTCTCCCGTGTGCGTGGGTCTGCTTGCTTGCGGTACTTGCGGAGCGCAATACTGGCGAAGTTCCATCTCCCATCTCCACTCGGACCGGCCGGGTCCGGAATCCCTTGCCTTGGGAGACACCTCTCAGAGCCCGGCCCGGAGCCCCCCAGCCTTGTGATGATCGTTTCACAGATCGGCGTCAGCTGATGCGTTCTCGGCAGAATTTGAGAACTTGAACCAGTTCTCTCGATCACGATCGTCGAGGTTTCCTATATCAACACCCTTTCTTCGGAAAAAAAAAGAGGGTGAGAAGCCCCCTTTGCTCGAAGGGCATGCATGCATGCATCTTGCGGTTCCATGAAGGAGCATCTTGGGCCAGAAGGCGGGGCCTGGGAACCTTGGAGCTCTACGCGCTGAGGGATGCGAGGGAACACGAAGAGCTTGACAGGAGCAAGGACGTGAGGAGGATCTAGCACGAAAAGCTCACGAACGCTCAAGACGAAATGTGAAACTTGAAGAAGCTTGAAGATCATGAACATGCAGTGAAAGATATCTCATTCTTGATCCCCTGATGGACTTACAGCTCCTCGCCGACCTCGTCCAAGTCTTCCTCATCCTCGTCGACGGGCTCCGATGCCTCCTCGGGCTCGGGAATGTCGATCTCGTCAAGGAGAGCATCCGACTCGATTCCCAAGGTCTTCCGCAACGTACGGTACATGCGTCCCGAGTAATCCTCTATTTCTTCCAGCTGGAAGCCCGACGTCACGAGAGCGGTATCGTACAGGAGGTTGACCAGGTCGATGGTGTGCTGGTCCGTCGGGGCGCTCTCCGCAAGCCCGTTGAGCTCCGCAATCATCGGGTGACGCGGGTTGATCTCTAGCGTCTTCTGCGCCTTCATGTATCCCAACCGATTGTCTCCGAAGGCCTGGGCCTTCATGATGCGCTCCATGTTGGCGCTGTTGCCGTACTGGGACGTAACAATGACAACTGGACTGGCGGTGACGCGGTTCGAGACCGTGACCTTCGAGACCTTCCCCTTGAGCGTCTCCTTCAGATAGCCCGTGAGGGGCTCGTACAGCTCCTTGTAGGCCTTCTCGCGGGCCTTGTTCATCGCCTCGTCCTCGTCGCCGAACTGCAGGCCTTCCTTGCTCACGCTCTGAAGCTTCCTACCCTCAAAATCTGTCACGTGCTGCACGGCGTACTCGTCCAGAGGATCGACGAAGTAGATCACTTCGAGGTCCTTCTCGCGGAGCCGCTCAAGGAAAGGAGACTTCTCGACCGCCTCGATGCTCTCGCCGCTGATGTAGTAGATGTCCTCCTGCCATTCCTTCATGTCCTCCACGTAGTCCTCCACGCTGCGCCACTCGCCATCGGACTTGCTGGTCTTGAAGCGGAGCAGCTTGAGCAGCTTGTTGCGGTTGGCGTTGTCCTCGACGATGCCCAGCTTGATGTTCTTCCCGAACGTTTCCCAGAACTTTTCGTAGTCCGAGACTGCGTCGAGGTCCTGGGCGTCTTCTTCTTCGTCCTCGTCCTCCTCCGTGTCCTTGGAGACACCCTTCTGCGCCAGCTTGCGCAGCATCTCCAGCACCTTGCGCACCAGCTTCTTCCTCATGACCTTCAGGATCTTATGCTGCTGGAGGGTCTCTCGGGAGACGTTCAGAGGGAGGTCATCGCTGTCCACCACACCCTTGATGAAGTTGAGGTACTTCGGCAGCAGCTCCTCGAAGTCGTCGCTGATGAGCACCTTGCGCACGTAGAGCCGCAGAGCGGCGTCATTGGCGTAGTAGTTGTCGTACATGCCCGGAGGCGCGGAAGTGGGAATGTACAGGATGGAGCGGAACTCGACCTCGCCCTCGGCTTTGAAGTGCGTCCAAGCCAGCGTCTCGTCGTAGTCGTTGCTGATGCTCTTGTAGAAGTTCTTGTACTCCTCATCGGTGATGTCGTCCGGAGAGCGAGCCCAGATGGCCTGGTTGGAGTTGATCCGCTCCCACTCGAAGGTCGTGATGGTCTCCGTCTTCGGCGCCGGCGCATCCTCCTCCTCGTCGTCCTCCGCGTCTTCGTCGGCCTCTTCGTCGGTCTCCTCGTCGTCGTCCTCGTCCTCGTCGTCGAGCAGCTCCTCGTCCTCGTCGTCATCTTCCACGTCCACGGTGACGGTCTTCTCCTTCTGGAGGTAGATGGGGAAGGTGATGAACTCCGAGTAGCGCTTGATGAGCTCCTCCAGGCGCTTCTCGCCCGTGAACTCGAGGGCGTCTTCCTTGAGGAAGAGGGTGATTTCCGTGCCGCGTCCCAGCGAGCTGCCTTCCGGGTCGGCGACCACGTAGAAGTTGCTGTCCGCCGTGGACTCCCAGATGTGCTGGTCGTCGTCATTGTGCTTGGAGCGCACACGCACGCGGTCGGCCACCAGGTAGACGGAGTAGAATCCCACGCCGAACTGCCCGATGAGGCTGATGTCTCCCTCTCCGCTGAGCGCCTCGGCGAAGTTCGTGGTGCCTGACTTGGCCACGGTACCGAGATTCGCGATCAAGTCCGCCTTGGTCATGCCCACACCCGTGTCCCGAATGGTCAAGGTCTTGGCCTCCCGGTCGGCGCTGATCTCGATCTTCAGCTCCTCTCCCGCGGCCAGCGCGTTCTCGTCGGACACCGCCAGGAAGCGGATCTTGTCTGGAACGCAGCGACAGCGGCGCCAGGAGTTAGTCTAGGAGGCCCTGGGCGCGCGGTGATTGGCACGGATTACCGAGAGCGTCCGACGCGTTGCTAATGACTTCGCGAAGGAAGATCTCCTTGTTCTTGTACAGCGAGTTGATGATGATATCCATCAGGCGGTTCACTTCCGCCTGGAACTCGAACGTCTCGCTGCCCTCTAGAGAAGCCAGGGTCTCTACGGACTCCTCGGCGGCACTTTCCACCTGCGCGCACGCCGCAACACATCAAAAACCAGAAAGGTTCCGCCTAGCCAGGCTTTTGCATAGGATTCTCAAGGCCAGTACCTCTTCTGCAACGTCCGTATCGGCCTCCTGGGCCATGCTACGGCTCAGGAGAGTCGCGAAGACGCCGAGGACGAGCGTGAGGCGCAAGAGCTTCATGGTGGCACAGGTGCGGCTCGGGTGCTAACGCTCTGCGGCTGCGAAAATCCTGAGCCGTCGACTTTCTGGAATCCCGTTCAGGGTGAAACCGATTTTGTATTAAAAGTCATAGAGATAGTGATATAGTCTATTTTGAAGATAGACATTTTTGACAATCTTTTTTTCAAAAGCGAGATCGGACGGATGACACGCGGCGGAAGCTGAGCAGCGATTCTTTGTGGCGCGACACGGAGGCCCTATCCGGAGATTGAAATCCTTATCGAATTTTGTAAGAACCCGTGTTATGGCTGATATCTCCACAGGTATGCTCAATCCGCCTCCTCCACTGGCCATTCCTTGGAGGCCTCGCGACACCTGTCCAACGATGTATCTCCCTCAAAGGTTCAAAACAGAATATCCACTAGCCCACGCCTACCATTGGCCGTCCCTCCATCAGCTGACCTTCCGCCCGATGACGCATGCTGCGCTCCTGAGAAAGTCAAGGCGCTTCGCCGTTGGCTCCAGCTGGAGATCCTGGCCACCCGAGCTCGTGTTGTGCGGCTACGATGATGTTCCGAGTGTTCATGATGCTGGCCGTGGTCCGAGCTGCCCAGGGCTTCCGTGTGGCCCGCCTGGCGAGCTTCCGCCACGTATGTACAGCGGCGGATCAGTCCAATCTGGCTAGCTGTGCATCGCTCTGACCGTCCTGGAACGCCATCTAGAGCGCTCTCCGGGCTGCCACCACTACGGAGACCTTCACGAGCGAGGCGGACAACGACTTCGAGGGCTTCAGCACCAAGGTCGCCTTCATGTTCCCGGGCCAGGTGCGGTGCCAAGCAGATTCTGCCTGGATCTGCGGGGTGACCCTGGGATCTTATGCGGCTTTGGGTCTCCAGGGCGCTCAATTCGAAGGCATGGGCTCGGAGGCTTCGGAGATTCCCAAGGCCAAGGAGCTGTACGACATTGCCAGCGAGATCCTCGGCTACGATCTCCTGGACAAGAGCATCAATGGGCCCAAGGCGGATCTTGACACCACGGCGGTGAGAGGACCACGCCGAAGTGAGAACGCTTTCGGGCTATGGTGACGCGAGAGAGCCTTCTTTGCACCGCAGGTATCGCAGCCGGCCATCTTTGTGAACAGCATGGCAGCCCTGGAGAAGCTGCGCGCGGAGAAAGGCGACGACGCCGTTGCGGAGGCCACGGTATCGTGGATGTCATGCCAGGAGCGCCATGGCCGAGCTTCCGCTGAACTTTCGTTCGCAATCGTCCAAAACCCCAAAACAGTGCGCGCTCGGTCTTAGCCTCGGAGAGTACTCTGCGCTGTGCTACGCGGGGGCCCTGAGCTTCGAAGATGGCGTGCGTCTGACCAAGGCGCGGGGAGAAGCGATGCAGGTAGGATGCGCAACAGACCGGGATGCGCCCGCAGCTTGTTCCATCTCCCCTCAGTGGAGTCCTTTGCTTTCAGGCAGCGGCGGATGCGACCGACACCAGCATGGTCAGCGTCATTGGACTTGACAGCGAGACCGTCGCCAAGATCTGCGAAAAGGTAAGCTTCGCAGCTTCCTCGCCAAGTCTGTGGCACCTGGCAGACAAAAGTTCACGTCCTTTCTTTTTTCGGATTTATCGCAGGCGTCTGAGACGACTGGCGAGCCAGTGCAGATTGCGAACTTCCTCTGCCCGGGCAACTACGCCGTGTCCGGTACCACCAAGGCTTGCGATGAGGTGAGAGGACGACTTCCCGGGACAGGCCGATTGTGAGATGAACACCAATAGCGAAGCTTTGATAAAACTGCAGGTAGAAAAGATTGCCAAGCCCGAGTTCGAGGCACGGATGACCGTCCGCCTCGCCGTCGCGGGAGCCTTCCACACCGATTTCATGGCGCCTGCCGTGGACAAGCTTGCAGCCGCCCTGGACACGGTGGAGATCGTGAAGCCTAGGTACGGGCGGTATTGAAGCACCAGACGCTACTGCTGGTGTCGTCGACTTCTCACACGCCGCTCTCTCCTTGTCACGTAGAATCCCGGTCGTGTCCAACGTTGACGCCAGGGCCCACTCGGACCCGAAGGTCATCAAGGAGATCTTGAAGAAGCAGGTAGGCCGAGGGCGCCTTCGCCTTGCTCAGCCTGGTCTCTCCCCAAGACCATGTACTGATTTGTTCCCGGCTTGGCCGGTAATCTTCAGGTCACTTCTCCGGTGCTGTGGGAAGAGTCGGTAAAGTTCGTGGTCGGCGGCGACTTTGAGTATGGCCTCGAGGTATGCTTCATGTTTCGCGATGGATGAACGGCATGAACGGTGATTGCAGGCCTTCGCTCACATCTGATTCTCTCACTAGATTGGACCCAGTAAGGTCATCAGTGGCATCGTCAAACGCGTCGACCGCAGCAAGGATGTGACTCCCATCGGCATCTAGAAGAGCCGTGCAGACCAAATGCAAACGAGATCACAGTAGTGAAGTGAAGTGAAGTGCAGTGGAGGGAAGCGTCCTTAAAAACGGGGTCCTTCATCAGCTGCGCTGCTGCCTCCGCATCACGCCTTCTTCCTTCCCACCACAGCATACATCGGATCCCCTCCGAAGCCTGATGCGCCGGTGAGAGACGCCAGGGCCCCCAGCATGCCACCGGGGCCCTTCGGCTCGTCGCTGTCGCCGTCCGCCTTCCCGGGTTGCAGATCGAACGCCTTGATGTACTCCCAATCACGACTGGCGAAGTTAAAGTACGAGGCGACGATGGCTATCCGGCCTGCGAAGGAAGCACCCAGCGCAACCGACGTTAGCTTCTGCGTTTCTTCGTGCAAGATGCACGACGATGCACTCACCGATATCATCGCTGTTGAGCCACATTCCCACGACCTTGGTGGGAAAGCAACGGTTGCTGAAGGACATGACGGCGATACCTTGAGGTGCAGGGACCCAAAGCCGTCAGATGCTGCAAGACTAGAACCAAGGAAGTCAGGCAACCCAGCCGGACGTACCATTTGGTTTCAGGACACGATGGATCTCCTGAAAGATCTCGAGGGGCTTGGACAAGTAGTCAACGGACACGCTGTTCACGAGGAGATCGACGGACGCATCCGGCAGATCAAGCTTCGGGTTGTCATTCAGGTTCTGAACCTGCCACTCCGTCAGCTGCTCGTTCCGTCCCAGCTCTGTTCCGGAAGCCGAAGCGCTTAGACCTTGTCGCTCCTTGTGGGCACGCCCACTTCTTTTCAGCTCGCAACGCACCTTGCGCGTTCATCCCAATGCCAAGAACGGGCCCGAACTCCGTGTCGCGAGGAAGGTGCGATATCCATGAGGAGCACATATCCACGATGCGAGGCTGTGGCAAGGCAGGCAGGCAGGCATGAATGGTGTCACGATCTGCATCCCCACCTCTCTTTCTCTCTTTCTCTCTTTCTATCCATCGTTCAAGAAAAGAAAACAGAAGAATCTTCAGCAGCACATGCTACCTTTTCGACGCCCTCCGCCTTGAGCGTCTCGACGAGCGTCCCGTAGAAGTCCGTCACAGCAGCGATCGCACTGTCGTCGATGTGCGTGACGAAGCGCGGCTTCTCAACAAACCCCAAAGCGTCAGACATCGCCAGATCCATCCGGTCTGCGGCCCAAGGGAACTCACCTGCATGTAGAAGAACTCGTCGTTGCTGCTATCAATGCGGCTCAAGTCCTTCTCCGAATAAGGCCAGGAACTGGAGCGTACGCCAACGGTCAGCAGCGGAAGCGCCGCACATCGAGACAAAAACAAAACTAACATAGATACGAGAAAGAGCGCCATGCGCGCACCTCGAGAAATCGCTTTCGTCGAACTCTGCGATGAGGCGCCCACGGCCGAAGCGCTCGCCCTGACCGCCTTGCACAGTGGACATGAAGTTTTTCCGCATGGCGGCCATGCGTCCGTCCTTTGCGGCGCCGAGAGTCAGCTGGAACTTCGGCTTCGGCGGGCGAGGGCGTTACCATGCGCACGGCGAGTCGGTTCGACACCACCTTCAGGGGTGATACTTGCTCCCACAAGAGGAAGAGAATGGAGGCAGACACTCCGCGCGCGATCGGTGGAGCCATGGCCGCACCGACAAATCGCTCTGCGGCGTCAGATACCAGATACGCATCTGCGGAAAAACCCAAAACCCAAAAGCGCGGGAACGACATGTCGCGGAAACCAGTATCCTGCCGCATGCCGGAATGCAACGCCTTCTTCCATCTGTCCCAAACCGAAATTGCGCCGGAAGCGTCGCATCGTGCCCCAGCTCCGCCCGTATCTGAAGAGAGTCAAACTCAGATACGGAGCGTGTCTGTCCCCCGATCTGAGCGTGTCCCCGCGCGTCCGCCACGCTTCCGTCGTCCCTTTGGCCGCGCCACGCCATCCATTCACCCGTAACGGCGACGTGCTCTCTGCGCTCGTGGCGCCACGAGTGGCCGCGAATTCAAAATTCCTCGCTCCGCAGGTAAATTGGGAAGTGCAAGGATGTAGCTGCGCGCGCAGAATGGGAGAATGCGGCGGTCGAGCGCCCCAAAACGTGCGACGCCAACTCAAACGAACAGAATTATGGAGACGGACCGCTGGAGTTTCGCTCGAACGCGTCTGCTTCTCTCCCATCTCCTTCCGTGTGTTGGACTCACGGGCTCTGCTGCAGGAACGATGCGCTGGTGCAGCTTGGTGGTGGCTGTCGGCGTCCTGAGCGTCGCGAACGGCTTCGCTTTCAAGCCGATGCGCCCGAAGGCCATGAAAGGTACGCGTTGAGACCTGCGTCTCTTTGCCGAAAAGAGCGCTTGGCGTAGTGTCTGCCGCTGCGACGCAATGTATGGATGCCACATGCGTGAAGATCGAGGGAGAGCGGCGAAGGCGGCGTTTGCGACTGTCTGACCAACGGCTGGTGTGCATTCGACACCCGCAAAGCTGCGTGGTTAGCAAGTTGCGCCAGAGTCACTGACTTGGAAATTGTGCGTGTAGGCTGTGCAGAGCCTCAGGTGCTTCGCTTTCGGGACGCTGAGACGGACGTGAACGTCGTGCTCATTGGAACGATGCACTACAATCCCGTGAGCATCGCGACCGTTGAGCGGCTGATCGAAGACCACCGGGCCGACCAGAGCCTGAAGGCCGTGGTGATCGAGTCCTGCCCGGCGCGATGGAATGTCAGCAAGAAGGACAAGGTGCCTCCCAGAGGCGCCAGCTTGTACACCAAGCTGCTCTACAACGAGATGCTCGCCGCGGCGGACGCTGTGCCCGGCAGCATCCCCATCGTGCTGGGCGATGCGCCGATAGAAGTCATTGGAAAGCGCGTGCGAGAGCTAGGTCTCTCGACCCTGCGGCAGGTCTCAGATTTCCCCAACGGATGGTACGAGGTTTGGAAGGACTTCAGCGCCGCCGTGGGTCGGGCAACCGAGAAGGTCACGATGACGGAGGGCCGCACGCTTGGAGCGAAGGACTTCCTGGACTTCCCGCTGCTCCTGGCCATGCCCGTGAGCATCGCGCGCTACTGCACCGCCATCATGATCAAGGGCCCGAACGCGCTGCGCATTCCGCTGCTCTTCTTCTTTGGCATGATGCTCTTCCACACCGACGCGGCGGCGAACGAGGGATTCTCCGCGGTCTCCTCGGCCCCGATGGAGGTCGCTGAGGCCGCCAATCCCTTCGCGCACACCGTGGAAGCCGTGGGGGACCTGGTCGGGTCAACCCTCTTCGCAGCAGCGGAGACCATGCTGCTCGGGCGGGTCTTCCTCGTCGGACTGTTGGAGGAGCGAAACGTCATTCTTGCCAAGAGTATTAGAGAGGCCTGCGCGCAGAACAAGCCCACCAAGCCTTGGGTGGAGCTGCCAGAGTGGCTCGGCCCGCAGAAGAAGAGGGGTCCGACCATCATTGCCGTTTTGGGAATGGCGCATTGCAACGGCGTCCAGCAGATCCTCCTGCAGGCAGAGCAGAACGGACTCATCGACGCCGAGGTCAGCGCCCACGCCGAAGCCCCGGGCTCTCCGTCGGTACTGTAGAGCGCAGCTGAGGGTCATGGTGTGCGCCGGATGCGGCGGATGGCTCAAGGCCGATTGTAAATATGGAACTTCGCGGTCGTCCCGTGAATGGGATGGTGCTTCATGTCGAGTTGTTTGTTGTTTGTTGATTCTAGACCATTGGAAGACGCTCTCTGTAAGGATTGGCGGGACGGGCCTGCAGAGGCCTAGTCCCTGCGACCACACGAGCAACTACTGCACCAAGGAGGGAGACGGCGCCGGAAGCAGGATTGATTCGGTTGTGCACACGTTTTTGGATGAGTACTGAGGTCCTGTGCAACCCATTTTGGGGGGCTGGGTGGGGCCGATCTCCCAGTCGAGATAGTCTACCTGATGTCTGGAACTGGTGGGAAAGGCGGCGCGCGCTTTACGAGAGGATGCGAAGGGAAGAAGAGTCATTGGTGATCTAGTGTGACGGCAGGAGGAAGGTGTAGCTAGGTCGACGTGCCCGACACTGACGTATCATGAACACTCAGTGAGCTTGATAACGATCTTACTGATGATGTCGGCGATCAACCTGCCCATGAGACACAACCTAGATCCGGTATGAGGACGGCGACAGGGACAACTCGAGCAGACGGAGGTCTTCGGCTCCATGATACACCTCCCGCAGCAGCCTCAGGACTTCATCGCTTTCTTCGACAAAGAAGCGGAACTCGTCCCGGAGCTCCTCGGCAAGCCGCTGCGTCGTCTCCTGCAGGATTCGGAACTCGCCCTTGTCGATCGGGTTCGCCCATGCTTCGCTCGCAGCATCCGCCCCGCATGTGCAGGAAGCCTCGAGGCTCGCCTGGACGTGGCAGGCTCGCCTCACCAGCCTCGCATAACGCACGCAGCAAGCGGCTGCGTTCTGGAACGCCCGGAGAAGAGGATGGCGGTCCTGCGTCAGGCAGCATCTCTCGTGCACCTCTTCGATGAAGAAGCGGACGCTGCGCCGCAACGCTTGAAGAGACGTGGATTGCTTCATTCCGCGCAGCGCATCTTGCTCGGCCAAGCTCGCGCCGGAGAGTGCCGGCGACCGGGTACCTGCTCTGGCCGCCTGCGCCCAGATGTGATCGTGGATGCGACTCATGAACTGGTGCATGCTCCAGAGCCGGAGCTCCGTTCCGTGCAGCAGCTTCGCGCAGAGCTTGATGAGCCCGAAGGAGAACGACTCGGGAACTACTCCGGCCGCGCCACCTGCCTCTTGCGGGCCTCCTTGCTCCTTGCGCAGGAGGACAAAGGCCGTCTCATACAGACAGGAGAGCTGCCGCTTGATGTCTCTACGCACGCCTAGCGACACCGTGTAGCGAGCGTAAGCCAAAGACGACGCCAGCGCCCAGACTTCTTGCAGCTGCTTTATCGCCTGAGGCGGCATCGCCAACAGCGGCTGTGGAGTGACGGAGGGGCGCTGCTCGATCTCGATGCCGACGCCTGCAAAGGCGAGGAGATCGACGGTCCCATCCTCGCGAAACCAGAATCCCGCAGGGCCCAGCTTTGCCGTGCCACCAGCTTGCGCGAGGCTGGGCGCCCATATTGCGGGGTCGACGCATCCACGACCGTCGGCCGTTGCAAGCCTAACCTGAATGCTTGACGTGCCGCTAGCCGAGGCCCCAAACCCAGCTTGGAGCCATTCCCTGAAAATCCGCGGAGACGCCAGATCCCTCGATGGGGTTGGGCGCGGCACCTTCTTCCCCCAGGCTTTGGCAGCTTCCAAGTCCACTGAGACGGGTTCTCGCGCACCTCGAACTTGCAAGGATATCGCCGACACGTACGACCACACGTGGACGGAGAAGGGAAAGGCATCGCACAGCATCGTGAAGTCTTGGAAATCTATCAGTTGTCCACTTGCCTCCAGCAGGTGAGAAAAGAGGTGCTGTCGAAAGACCTCATTTGCATGTCCGCCTGCAAGTTCAAGGGGCAATGCTAAGCACCTAGCTGCAATGGATTCGATTCGATTCGATTCGACCGGACTGCGCATGGATGGTAGACTCACCTTTGCCGCGACCAAGAAGGACTCCAGTCAGCGCGTCGAAATACTCGATGAAGCCACCACCTCCTCCTCCTCCTCCTCCTCCTTCTTGTCCCCCTTTAGCGAAATCTATTGCTGCGCCGCCTTTCGCACCGGCGAGCATCTTCTCCGCGGCCTGCTGCATCGCACGCTCGCACTGGAGCAGCATGGGCATCTGCAGCGTGTTTGCAAGAACGCCAGGCATCGACAGGCTGCTGTCGATGCCGTGGAGGACGTCCCCTTGCACTCCCGAAGACGCGGGCTCAGAGTGCAGCAAGACGTTACGAAAGTGGAGGTCGACCCCACCAACGCTACTCACGTCGCGTCCAGCTTGGCAAATCATGGACGCAAGCTTCTCAAAGACAATGGGGACTCTCTGCCGCTGAATGAAGACTCCGGCCTGGCCTGGAAGCTCATTCAGAAACGTCTCTTGCCGGCTGTCCTTCAGCACGCCTTTCACGATCCAGTGCATCAGGATGCGCAAATACGCTCGCATGCAGGAGAAAAGAAACGCCCTGATCTCGTCCCTGGCAGCCTCGCTGCGGAGGAACTCCTGCACGCTCGCTTCTACCAGCAGAGCATCTAGGACATACTTGGCCTGCAGTCTGGTTGTGGAGGCCTCCTCGAAAGCACCTCTGGAGGCAAGGAGCACGCGCTCTACCCGAGCAATGCGCTTGGGCAGCTGGCGATCGGAGCACCACTGCCACAGTCCAAGCAGCGTCTCGGGCGGGCGCTCGTCCACCGTATCCTCAGGTGAGCCAGACGGGGCGCGTTCGTTCCCACGGCTCCGCCACTTCTCGGCCCTTTCTTCTTCCCACCATCGCCCGAAGAGGGCACCACCCGACGCCGGCCGCGCCCGAAGGCACTGAAGGCGGTAGATGTCACGAAGAAGACGGCTGAACGGTTCTTCGATGCCGTTTGTCAACCATGTCGAGAGCTCGCTGATCAGGTGCTCGGCCGTTATCGACAACTTCACGACGGTGGGGGGTCCAGGTTGCCGGCTACAAGGCTTCTCGGGAACGCGCCTTGCGAGCCTTGGACCAGAGCACAGAGGAGCCCCACCCGCATCCGCTGCCAAGTGCGCAGAGCTCTCTTCGACGAAGACCCTCAGCTTGTGCACGCGCGAAGCGAATGCTGCAATGTCTGCGAGGAGCAGCTCTAGCGGCCTCCTCGTCACCGTCGGGAGCAGGAGCTGTCGGCTTCTTTCCGTCAAGGTGACTTTGGCGCTGGTGAAAAGCTCACCACTAGCTCGTCCGACGTGAAAGTAAGGGGATGGCTGTCCTAGAACAGCGTTGATGGAGGCGTGGAGCAGCTCCGTTTCCCCGAAAGCTGGCGTCACGTGTGGCGTCAACCCCATTCTCGCGAGCGGGGTGCAAGAGCAAGTCGCGTCGCCGCTGTCGCCGTAACCCGTCTTGATCGAACGAGTCATCAACTTGGACCGCCCAAGTGCTGCTTCGGCCGCGACTGCTATGGATAAATCCGTGGCCTTGGAGAAGGGTGCGAGGGCCTTCGGCTGCATGGACCGCGGCACGACAGCAAGGTACGGTCTCGTGTTCTCCTTGTGAAGGTCCACGTGGGCATGCCGCGGCAATGCTGGCGGCTCCTCTCCGCCCAGCAAGGTCCAGAGGTGCACATTCTGCGACCTTCCACGTCCTTCGGCCTCTTCTTCCCCCGGACGAAACGAGGCCTCGTGCTCCTTGGTCAGCCTAGAAGAGTCCTTGTCGTCCAGTCTCGAGTCGCGTGCGCCGTTGGGGTCGCCATAGAAGCGTCCCACGGCCTCGTCCTCGTCCTCGGCCTCGCCCTCCTCCTCGCCCTCCTCATGGTCCTGATCCTCGGGCAAATCCTCCTCATGCTCATCGTCGTCGAACTCCCGAATCCATTCTTCATCCTCGGCGTTCACCGCGTGTCCCCAGTTGAGTTCCTGCTCTGCCACAGAAGCTCCCGCCTCCGCTTGCTCCGACTTGGACACGCTGGCGTTGCCTCGGGAAGGAGACCGCCTCGCGGGCGCGCGGGACAGCTCCAGAAGTAGTCGGAGAACCGCCTCCGGTGCGCTCAGGCCGGCGTGGTCAAGCTTCGCCGACAGGCGCAGCAGCTCTCTTGAGGCCTGGTGCTTTCCATGGAGAAGCATCTTCTCCGACAGACTCTCCACGCTGCGCTTCACTCCGTGAGATGTGGCGTCGAGGAAGCCTTGGTGTTGGAGGCGCTTGGCGAGGCCAGCCATGCTCGCATCGTCCGCGCGCGCATCCAGAGCGATGGCCAGACTCCGCAAGGCCGGGTGAAGCGCTGCGTGAGACATGGAGGACATAGCAGCGCATCTTCGGCCGCGAGCTCGAGGATGGATCTTGAAAGCGTCGAAATCAGAAATGGCGGGAATTTCGGACACTTTTGGGACAGATGGATTTTTCTTGGGACAGATGGACGTCCCCGAGCTTCCTACTGTAGCAATAGAAGTTTCACTGTGACCCACTGTCGAGACTTGGCTGGCCTCCGCGCTCCATCTGTCACAATCCGCCGAAGGTGATTGGCTCCCTTTCCCCGAAATCCGAAGTCGCGAAATCCGAAACAAGCCGGGGAAACAAACAAGAAGTCATGTTAAATATTTGAAATATGCTCGGGAGTCTACTGGATCTCCCAGTCCATTCCCTCCCGCGTAAAGGCCCTTTCCCAGGAACGTCGGAGTGTCTTTGCGCTTGACGGCACACAGCGAATCAAGATGCCGCTCCCCGAGATCCTCCAGCCCAAGGAGGAGGACATTCAGAAGATGCTCATCGCGCAGGTGCACATCGGCACTCGCAACTCCGATGCGCAGATGGGGGAGTACATCTGGACTCGGCGCAACGACGGCATTCACGTGCTGAACTTCGGAAAGACCTACGAGAAGGTATTCGCGCCCTCCTTTCCCATGCATCTTTGCCTGGGACCTCCAGAAGTTCTAACCCACATGGTTGCTTAGATCGTCCTGGCCGCTCGTATCATCACCGCGATCGAGAACCCTCAGGATGTGATTGCCATCTCCGCTCGGCCTTACGGCCAGCGGGCGATCATCAAGTTCGCGCAGCATACCGGCAGCCAGTGCATCGCTGGCCGCTTTACTCCCGGGACCTTCACGAACCAGCGAACCAAGCAGTTCCGTGAGCCCCGGCTCCTCATCATCACGGATCCGCGGACGGACTCGCAGGCCGTGCGAGAGGCCAGCTACGCCAACATCCCCGTGATTGCGTTCTGCGACTCGGACTCGCCGATGCGCTGGGTGGACGTGGCCATTCCGGCGAACAACAAGGGAAAGCACAGCATCGGCCTGCTCTACTGGCTCCTCGCGCGGGAGGTTTTGCGTCTCCGAGGATCCATCTCGCGGGCGGAGCCCTGGTCCACGCCGGTGGATCTCTTCTTCTACCGTGACCCGGAGGAGCTGGAGCGGGCGGAAGAGGCGCAGCAGCAGGAGGTGGACCAGGGCCCCGCGTGGAACGCACCGCCCACCGAGCCGGTCGCAGATCTTGCCGCCGGAACGCTTGCCCCGGCCGTGCTCCCCGCGGCCATCGAAGGAGGAGCGGCTGGGTTTGATGCCGTCAGCGGCTTTGGGGCTCCCGGAGCGCCGGTGGCTGCCGCTGACGAATGGGCCATGCCCGCCGCACCGGCCCCGGGCACCGCGCCTGTAGCGGCTCCGGGTGTCATGGATGGCTGGGACGGCCAAGCTGCGCCTCCCGCAGCACCACCACAGACTACTGGCTGGGAGGCGCCGCCGGCACCGACCGCGGAGTGGAATTAGATAGGAAGCTTCGGCGCGGAAAACTTGTCCTCGAGCCAGGAAAAAAAAGGCTTCATCTCCTGTCGTCTTGTTGCTCTCTTCGAGTCCGCCTGCATCGCAGCCGGCTTCTGCTGATGATCGTCACACTCTTGACCACACCCAGCGCCGTGTCCCCCCCTCGTGAAAGAGCTTTGTCTTTCGCTGCACTGCAAGCAACGCAGATTGTATGAACGCGACTTCGGCCCGAAACCGAGGCTTGAGCCCTCCGGCGCGAGCAAGGATGGTGGGCATCGTCCATGGGCAGCTGATGAAGCTTTCTGTCGAGGTTGGATTTCGATTATCGATTCTGGATTCAGGATTTCCTCCCTTTTGCTCCGTCGGGCTGTCACAGTTTGCGCCGGCGCTGATGCATTTTGATTCTATCGTTCCCTCCCAAGTTGAAGAAGCTGGGGAGTTGCGTAGGAGCCGATGTCGACAGACCACTGCGTGGATAAGAAAAATGCTGGGCTTCGCGATTGGGTGCTTGCCCATGCAGGAGCGACGGAATACATTTGTATTTAAACTTCCGTCATGCTGACGTATGGGAGCCTTGCAGAACACGAGAGCCCTCTTCGGGAATCGAAGATGTCGGAGGTGAAGAAAAGTCCTTGAAGGGTCGTCCATGTTTGCGTCCGTTCGAGAGTCGAGTCCAATTCGCCGAAGATTCCCGTGTACAACATCGTCTCTATTGGTGCTCGCTTATACGCCGTAACTTCGTTGCGAGCATGCCAAGAAAGTCCCTGCGGTCGTGATGGCTTGTGCTCCGGAACTAGAGCCTCTCGAATTTCAAGCGTGCTTCGCAGCGGAGTTCTTGCATTCAATACGAGAGTTTGCTCCACTACGCATTGAAATCAGTCCAAAACTGATTCACAACCCGTCCGAACCTGGTAGGACGAATGCCATGCAACAAGATTATTTTAGCTGCCCCTTCTCAAATTTCCTGGCCATCTGACGTCACGGGGGGAGAGAAAGTCCCGCTAAGTGCAGGGTTTCCGGGATCTTCCGCGCTGCGTTGCCGTCCGATGCCGTGATGTGTCCGCGACGTAGACCCTTTTCCCTCATGGAATAGCGTCGCTGCGTCCCACCTGGACCTGAGAGCTCAAGGATCCGACGCCTGCTTGCGAAGCTTAGGTGTCACATTGTACACCAAGCAAATCCGTGTTCTGGGATCCTGAACCCTTCAAGGGCCAATGGCCGGCGGCCCGTCAGCAGCGCCGTCGGAGCCTTCCACAAGTAGCTATACCTAGGCGGCCCATCCGTGAACACCTCCACCTTCCGCGCGGCTTCACCTTGCCGGCATTCGTCTCCGTGATTCCCTGAGCGGCTATACGCCGTGAGGGCCGCCTTGGAACTCAGGGAGACCTAATAAGCAAGAATCTCGCCGAAGCAGCTAAAGCGCAGACGCCTCGCGCCCCGCCGTCCTGGCCCTTTGCCCATCAGCTGCCTTCCGAGCTGCGAAGGCACTGCCTCTCTCTCCGCCCCATTCTCCAGTGGGAGTCGCTTGAAGCGAGCGAAGTCGCTTGAAGCGAGCGAGGTTGCACTTGCTAGGCGAGCCATGCAGCGCTTCATAGCCTTCTTCGGCCTTCTCGGCACTTTGGCGCCGGCGTCCGCGGCGTAAGTGGCTCCAGAACGCCGAGCTGACTCCAGATGCAAGCAGGACTGGAGCTGACGTCCCCGATGCTCTGTGCGCTTAGGTCCGACGCCGAGGAGCGGAGACTCCTCGTTGATACGTGCGCTCCGAACGACGGACTTCCCATCTACAATCTTCGCCTCAACCGCCTGGCCAAGAACACTGGCTACGACATCACCGTCGAGTACGCAACCTGTGATCAGGCGGACTCGCTGAGCTGCGGCGTGCACGGCGCGAACCAGCTCTGCGGCGGAGACACCTGCGTCCTGGTCACCGTGACGGAGACCGCGCAGCGGACCTGCGGCACCGGCGGAGGCATCACCGGCCTGGCGGTGGAGGGCCTCTACGACGACAACAACAACCCGCTCGTGAGCAGCTTCACCGGCCTGTCCTGCGAGGTGCTGGACGTCTTCAACAACGCCGAGTGGACCGCCGGCCAGAAGGCCGACGCATGCACGTCCAGCACCAGCGAGCTGGCGCTGGCCGCCAGCCAGACGGAGTGCGAGCTCGGCTACGAGAGCTACAGCCGCAGCGACAATCGGCTGTTCAATCAGCTGTGCAGGAACGCGCACAGCGGCTTCTGCATGTTCCGAAGCGGCTTGGGTCTCCAGGCGCGGAAGGCGAGCATGAAGCTGTGCTTCTCCTCGCCCAGCGGAGCCGCACAGTTCTTCGCAGCTGGCGAACTGGACTGGCCAGAGTTCAGCATCCGCTCCGAATTCATCGGCGACACCGACGTGGACGCCGTGGAAGACCTGCGCACCTACAAGGGCTGTACACAGATGTGCGACCCGGAAGCCACGGAGATGCCCAGTACGGCGCCCTCGGTGGAGCCGTCGTCTCTACCATCGCCACAGCCGTCGACAGAGCCGTCGGGAGCGCCCAGTGGCGGACCCAGCCCGGCGCCGAGCGAGGCGCCTCAAGAGCCCAGTGCGACGCCCAGCGCGCATCCCTCAACAGTGCCGACCACCGAGCCCAGTGTGGTGCCCAGTGGTGCGCCGTCTGCGGCGCCCAGCTCGGAGCCCAGCTCGCAGCCCAGTGCGGAGCCCAGCGCGCAGCCGAGCACGGAGCCAACTGCTGAACCGTCTTCTGCGCCGAGCGAGGCGCCAACATCGGAGCCCAGTACTGAGCCCAGTGCGGAGCCCAGCACGCAGCCGAGCACGGAGCCAACTGCTGAACCGTCTTCTGCGCCGAGCGAGGCGCCAACATCGGAGCCCAGTACTGAGCCCAGCGCCGAGCCAAGTTCGGCGCCGTCGCCTTCCCCAAGTGCTGAGCCAACGTCGTCACCTTCTGGAGAGCCATCAACGGAGCCCAGCTCGCAGCCCAGCCTCGCGCCAAGTGCTTACCCGACCACGGTACCGAGCAGTCAACCGACGATTGACCCAACTGGACAGCCGACGTCGGAGCCCAGCTCGCAGCCCAGTGCCGACCCGAGCGCCGTACCGACGCCGTCCCCGAGCGCTCCGCCAACGTCGTCACCGACTGGACAGCCAACGACGGAGCCCAGCTCGCAGCCCAGCCTCGCGCCAAGTGCTTACCCGACCACGGCACCGAGCAGTCAACCGACGATCGACCCAACTGGACAGCCGACGTCGGAGCCCAGCTCGCAGCCCAGTGCCGACCCGAGCGCCGCACCGACGCCGTCCCCGAGCGCTCCGCCAACGTCGTCACCGACTGGACAGCCAACGACGGAGCCCAGCTCGCAGCCCAGCCTCGCGCCAAGTGCTTACCCGACCACGGCACCGAGCAGCCAACCGACGATCGACCCAACTGGACAGCCGACGTCGGAGCCGAGCTCGCAGCCCAGTGCCGACCCGAGCGCCGCACCGACGCCGTCCCCAAGTGGTCAACCCACCATTGTGCCAACTGGACAGCCAACGACGGAGCCCAGCTCGCAGCCCAGCCTCGCGCCAAGTGCTTACCCGACCACGGCACCGAGCAGTCAACCGACGATCGACCCAACTGGACAGCCAACGACGGAGCCCAGCGCTCTTCCATCCGCGGCTCCGACGCTGCAGCCAAGTGCTGAGCCCAGTGCTTTGCCCACGGCCGCCCCGACTGCCTACCCGACCGGCATGCCAAGTTCGGCGCCGTCCGGACCCACCGCCGCGCCCAGCGAGATCCCGACTGCCTACCCGACGGCAGCGCCGAGCTGGATGCCTACGGAGTTGCCAAGCCTCACGCCGTCGCACGTGCCATCCTCGGGCCCGTCTCCGCTGCCGTCGCTGGGTCCCAGCACTGACCCCACCGCCGCGCCGTCCATGGACCCGACTGGCTTCCCCAGCCTCGAGCCCAGCGGCCCCACGGCCATGCCAAGCCAATTCCCCACTGGAGAGCCGTCCGCTGCGCCGTCGGCGATGCCATCGGCATTCCCCACTGTGGCGCCAAGTCCCGAACCGACGAGTCAGCCCAGCGAAGCGCCGTCTAACTATCCGACTGAAGAGCCGTCTGCGAACCCCAGTGCCACTCCGACCGCGTTCCCGTCTTCGGCACCGAGTGGTCAACCGAGTGAAGCGCCGTCCAATTTCCCGACGGGGGAACCATCTGCGAACCCCAGTGCCACTCCGACCGCGTTCCCTTCTTCGGCACCGAGTGGTCAACCGAGTGAAGCGCCGTCCAATTTCCCGACGGGGGAACCATCTGCGAACCCCAGTGCCACTCCGACCGCGTTCCCGTCTTCGGCACCGAGTGGTCAACCGAGTGAGGCGCCGTCCGATTTCCCGACGGTGGAACCATCTGCGAACCCCAGTGCCACTCCGACCGCGTTCCCGTCTTCGGCACCGAGTGGTCAACCGAGTGAGGCGCCGTCCAATTTCCCGACGGGGGAACCATCCGGCAACCCCAGTGCTTTCCCCACAACCCTAGAACCTACGAACAAACCAAGTGCGGCGCCCTCGGCATTTCCCACTGGAGCGCCGTCGGACAACCCCAGCGCCCTCCCCACTACGCTGGAGCCGTCGAACAAGCCAAGTGCAACGCCATCGATGCTTCCGACTTCGCAGCCGTCCGGCAACCCCAGTGCTAACCCGACGACTATGGAGCCCTCTGGCAAGCCCAGTGCGACGCCATCGTCCTTCCCGACGGCGTCACCATCGGATGCACCGAGTGGCCTTCCTACCAGTGCGGTGCCGACGTTCCGCCCCAGCGCCGAACTGACCGTGTTCCCGTCCTACGTACCGACGAGCATCCCGACGGCGGTTCCGACCAGGGCTGGTGGCTTGCTACCCACCGTGATTACCGACGTCCCCACTTCGACGCCCACGGCTTCGCCGACGGTCGGTGCCAGCGACAGGCCGACCGCCAGCCCCGAAGATGCCACGACCGCGCGCTTTGTGTTCAATGGCTGCCCGGGTACCCAGTACAAGGTGTGGGGCGGCAACAGCGCCGAGGTCAGCGGTGGCAGCTTCGTGAACGACGACTTCGCCAGCAACGGCGCCATCCTGCACTGGCTGGTGTCCGACTTGACGCCGGCGAGCTTCTCGGGCACGTGCCGGTTCAACATGGTGAACAGCACCAACACGGCCGAGGACGACGCACACCTCGCCTCCAATGCCCCCTGCGACTGGAAGCCGTACCTGGGCAACGGATACGCGCAGCTGCCGTGCTGCAGTGTGGGTGGCTGCCCGCGGCATCGGGACCATGTCGACCTGGCGCAGCAGCTGCGCCAGGAGTGCTGCAAATACTGCGCACAGCCCGACATGGAGGGCTACGCGCGCGTGAAGCTTCATTCCGACGTCTTGCGCGAGGTGGAGCTGAGCTTCGTGGCAGACGACGGGGCGGTGCTGTGGGTGAACGGCGTCCGCTACGCGACCATCCAGAGCTGCCAGGCGCCAGTGCCCGGCCGCTTGATGACGGTGAATGTCGTGCTGTTGAAGGGCGGCAACGACGTCGTGGTCAAGGTGCGCAACAACGGGAACAGCAACGAAGACCATGGCTTCATTTTGAGGGTGCCGACGGACCTGCTCGAGAATCTGTACACTTCGCTGGAGATGTAGATCAGATGCTCAGACTAGAGTAGACAGACTCTGACGGAGCCAGAGCAGAAAGGAAGACGACGCGCAGAAAGCGAAGCAGGGCGTGCAGAGCAGATCAGGCAAGGGAGGTCGTGAAGGAATGCTCACGGTCCTCCCGCTTCCCAGTGTGAGAAGGACAAGGCGCAAGTCTTAGACAAGCCGTGCCGTTATATAGACATGGACAACAGAGCAAGCAGCTTTCGCAATGATGTCTGTCGTGCTTCCCGCAGAAAGTGAATGTGAAGCTCTTCATGCCTTTCGCCACGTCACCTCCATAACACGAATGCCCACTGGTTCTTTCTCGAAAGCTGTGCGCTCAGCTGCTGCTCCTCCAGACGCTGTAGCTTCTCAACCTACCGCGCTTCCTTCTGATCTTGGTCGGCACTCCCGTCGGTCACGTCATCTAGATTTGCTGCTTCCCCTGACTGCGATTGGTGCTCCGGCTCCAAAGACTGGAGGAAGACCCATCCCAGGTTCGGGAACTTCTGGCGGTCCTCCTCGGACCCGTCCGGGTATGACACAAACTGTGCGTGAACTTCCTGGAAACTCATGGACTTCGCTTCTTCCTCGCCATGCTTCTCGCTGCACCAAGCACGCATGCTGACGACGAGTTCCGGATCGACATAACTCTCCAACTGCTCCCAGACCAGGGTGTCCGTTTCCCAGGGCAACGCTCCATTGCCCGAGGATTCTACCGCACCCAACACAACCTCCCTATCGCTCTTGAGAGCTTCTGGTGCGTAGCGCAGAGCTCTCCCGTATCGCGCCACGGCAGCCATCGTCATCTCCCGAGACGCCGTCCCCTCGGTCAGGTACAGCTGTCTGCATCCGTCCGTCGGGAGCTGCCTAAGATAAGCTAACACTGCATCATTCTCCGCGCCGCGGAGCTCGTCTGGAAGCCGGAGGATCTCCTTATGAGCGCTGAGCTTGATTCCGTGAAACAGGTCCAGCGCCGGCAGCAAAAGCTCCTTCATCGCATTGACAATTTGAGCCGCTTCCTCCGTGGTAGGATTCACCCTCCGAAAGATACCAAGCTCTCGCAGGTTTGGACGCTGCAGCAACCCCTCTTCTATCACGCTCAGCAGGCTCTCGATCTCGATGTCCTCGATGTACAAGTACAGGGTGCTGAGAAGTGGGAAGCACGGCAGGGCTCGCGTGAAGGCTCTGGCGGTCTCCGCGGTGCTTCGCTTGCTGCTGACTTGAAGGCTCTGGACCCGCTGGAACTGAGGCGACTCGTGATCTGAAAGGAAATCCAGGTGGTGCGCCTCCAGAGACCCTTCCGAGTGGATCAGCAGCGTGATACGCGCATTGTTCTCCTGGCCCCTCACGATGTCTCCCCGCCGAACCTTCTCGCGCACGCAGACCGGCGGCGGCGGCGGTACCGGCCCCCGCGGCGGAGGGCTGAAGAAGGACAGCACGCTCGTGCGCTCTTCGTCGTTCGCCCCTCTCCCACCCGCCCTCCGGCGCCGTCCGTAGCCGCCCACCGTCGGCGGCTCCTCGCGATTGTCAATGAAGATCTCGACATCCTGGATGCCTTCGCAGTACTCCAGCGCCTTCTCCGCCAGCTGGAAGGCCGGCAAAATGCCAGTCTCCGGGATGTTCAGGAAGCGCAACTGGACGAGACTTCGAAAGTGGCGTAAACCCTCGAACCAAAGGATCCGGAGCGCCGCTTCCTCCACGCGCTTGAAGCCGGTGGTGAGGCGGACCACCCGGCCGCAGAGGGGCAGAGCGCTCGTTACGCACTCCACGGCGTCCAGGAGGGTCAGATTCCCGTTCTTGTGGATGTAGTACATGCCTCGCTCCATCTCATCGTCCGTGAACCTCCTCGGGGGCGGGGCGCCGTTCTGGTTGCCGCGTCTTCGCCGGCCTCTGGCCCGGGCGCTCATGTTGGCGATTCCGGGGACTTGAGAGAAGCTCGCTCACTCGAAGCACACGGACTCGATAGCGAACAAAGCCGAATGCGAGGTGATGGAAGCATCAAGGAGGCGTCCGCAAGGCCCTTTGCAGACTTGTGGCGCCGCTTCGGTTCGAAAGAAGGGAATGGACCTCCGTCCACGCGACAACCATTTTTAAAGAATTTAATTTAATTTATTTAATTTAAATTACTAGTTTCCTGGGTGAGGACGTGATCTATACTCTGAGATCACATTTTCTTCTCTGAAATTTGAAGTTTTGAAGTATTTTCACAGCTTCCGAAGATAGATCTTGCGACGATGAATTGGCGGCACAAGGCTGGGGTTGTTGTTGTGTTTCTTCGAATTGGCGTCGTCGCTTGCTTGAATTTTTTGGTTTTGGTTTACGCACACAAGTGTTTTTGTTTCGCCTTGAGCAGCAGTTGACCTTGCCGGCCGCTGCCTCGCCCCAAGCCACTCTAACGTGGCGTTCCCCCCAGCCATCCTCCGCGGGCCGACATGTTGTCCGTCCACCGACCAGGGACAAGGCGAAGGGAATTCTGCAGGTGGGGAAGACAGGCGTGGAGAGCCCAGGTCCACAAGATGTGCAGCCGCAAGAAGAAGAAGAAGAAACAGGCCCAAGACGCCGGTGCAACCTCCCCAAGATGCTGTTCGGCGCTTTTGGCCAACACCCTTCTCGGTGGTCCGGTTTTCGCCGGCATCCTCTTTCCGACTACCGATATTTGTCTTCTGTGCGACCAATCATCTCTCGCTCTTGCCACGAACGGAAAGCCATTACCTCGGCTTTCCTTCGCGATGGTAATCTTTGGCTGCAGCTCCGGCATTGCATGCCCGAATTGGGCAGGAGGATCACAACAGCGACTTGGCCCCGAGTTGACGTACAACTTGGCTGCGCTCCATGTCAGCGGTGGGTTTGTCAGCTTGGCGCCACGTTGTTGTCGGCAACGAGTCCGCTGCGCCTCAGCTTTCGGCATGAAGAGGCTGTGAGTCGCTCGGCGGCCCATTCTAGGCGGATCCTGCTGCGGCCGAAGCGGAATTCTGAAGATGGAGATGCGCAGATCTTCGGAAGGCACGCCCACGCCGACCGCGTCCGAGAACGAGCCCAATGTGCTGCCGGCGTTCTTGTACAGCGCCATGCTCTGTGATAACATCGGGGACCCCGTGGACCTGAACTTCTTCGAGCCGAGGTACCGAGAGATGTGCAAGCGCATGGGCGCGTACGGCGGCGGAGATCCCAGGTTCCTTTTCGTCCCGCACTTTCGAAACGGCGGGGCGGTGCAGCCCGGGGACGTGGCCTACGTGGTCAACATCCAGCAGATGGCCAATCTGGGCACCTTCCTCGTGCGGGGCCGCTGCATCAGCGTGGTCGTTATCCTCGCGGCCTGGGTGGAACCCCTCACGGGGGGCCTGCACATGTGCAAGTTCGCGAATGCAGATGCGGCCAAGGCCCTGCACCGCCATGCCCCCTCCCGGGGGCTCGGCCGAGGCGGAGAGCGACCAGAGGCCGCGACCCGGGATCGGACGGCGGCCTTCAAGGAGTTTGTGGAAACGCTCATGACCGAGGCCGAGGAGCGCTGCGGAGACTGGACGGTGCATGCGGAGGACGGGATGAAGGCGTTTCACTTCCGCAAGGGCGAGCGGGATCTCAAGGCAAGCATCATGCACCTGAGGGCGCGCCCTGCCCTCTGTGCGATGGTGTGCAACGTGCCTGGCCGCACGGGGCTCGCGCTGCTCGGAGCGCGGGAGGATTTGCGCCAGATGCTGGCCTCCCTCCGGGAACTCGCCCTCCGGAGAACAGGGGCCGAGCTGGACGAGTCTCTGCTGCTTGTGCCTGACCTTCCACGGCAGGACGGGAAGCCCAGCGCCGGAGAAGCGCAGCAGAGCGGAGGTGATGGGGACTCGAAGCCTTCCGCAACGCCCACGGGGCCGCACCTGCCGGGTGGTCCCTTCCTCGTGAGCATGGAGACCATCCTGCGGACCTTGCAGACCTTTGACGAGGCGGATCTCGAGCCGAATCCCTGCGCAGACCCGAACAGCTGGTCAGACGGCCTCGAAGCGCACATCCGGGAGTATGTCGTATCGACCAAGCCGCGGGAGCTGAAGCGCCTGCTGATGACCTTCCTACGGGCAGACGCGACTGGGCTTCTGGAGGCCTCGGAAATCAAGGAACTGTTTGGTCGGCTGTTGCTGAGGAAGTGGCGGGCAAGGCATGTTGGGGCCTGCATCTTCAATCGCTTCCTGAAGGGGTCGCTCAGCTGCGAGCAAATCGCGGAGATGAGCCTGTGCGGCGAGACCCTGGCGACCGCGACCATGCACGTCTATCCGAAGGTCGGCATGCGCAGCTGCACGTCCGATAGTCTGGAAGCGATGAATTACTACGAGCGCATGGGGCCAAGAGTTGAGGAGACCCTGCAGCACGGCGTGCAGCTGCCGGACCAGATTGGCAGCCAGAACGAAGGCTGCATCCACATCATGAACATTCCCAGTGGGAACGTCAACCTCTCCTTGCTGCCGCAGGATGTGCTGGTGGATTCGGCCGCTGCTCGGGCAGCCGTTGCTCAATTTAGCAAGAGCAACTTCTGGAACAAGGCCGGCCACCTGGTCTGGGCTGGCCACCACAAACATCCCGAGCAGGACTGCCTCCTGGCCCGGCTCCATCCCGAGCTCCTCCGCAGGGTATGCTCCTTCCTGATCTTTCCCAACGACGATAGGTGCTGGCGACGCTGAGATGACACGCAACGCCACGGACCGATTTTGAGTAACGCCGCCGGGTGGGAAAGCATCTTCCAAGTTTTGACATCTTCGTGCCGACCTGGCGACGCCGAATGAACTGCTGCAATTGGCGTGTCCGTGTGAGAACCGTAGGCCGAGGCTCGCAAACACGTGTAGAAAAGAAGTCGCGTTTCCCGGATGCCTTTCCGGTGTCTCTTCTGTGTTCTGTTCTTTGTTTTTGGCGCCCTTGAGCCTACTAAGGAGAGCATCGGCACGGTCCCTGCCGTCCGGCGACCCGTGCGGAGGGTTGGTGAAGAGCAGCCAAACCGCGCGAAAAGACGGTTGCGCTGGGAATCCGTATCGCTTTGGTGCATCATCTCGATCGATGTTGAAGCCTTCTTTCCTTCCTGACGCATAGAAAGGGGTAGTCACGAGACTTGGGGTAGGAATCAGTCGACACCTCTGGAGAGGCCTCTGCAACGCCCCGCCTAATGCTTCGTTTGGTCACGTCATTGTCAGGGGCAGTCTGATGGGGCAGTATTTCTCTTCGTTCCGAGGACCGTATGCGCAGACCGCCGTCGAAGCCAGAGAGAGCGTCGAAGGTACGTTATCGAAGCCTGGCAGCAGAGCAGCAGTCCTTCTTGGGGCCCCAGCTCCGCACTAAGCGCCGTCTGCTTGGCATAGCGCTGATTCTCAAGGAACGCCTGGTGCAACTACGGGCAGCAAAATACCAGCGAGACGTCCAGATCGCCACCAAGATCGCGCAGACCAGAGGTGTTCCGAGGAACCTGACGTTTCAGCGAAAAGACGGAGGCCTTACGAGCATCTTCGACCCTATTTGCCTACAGATGTGGTGCATTTCATGGCTGGCTTCTACGTGACCTTAGCCGTGGCGCAGGTTGTGAAAATGCGAGTTCTGCGGACGGGTCCGATCACCATTGGACAGGTACATGCTGAGGAGGGGAAGCTTGATGCCGTGGAGTGTTCGTGGAGGTTCCCGCTGATCCGGCCCTTCGCAGTTTCCATTCTATCTAGTTCCTTTCACGCTAACGTACAACCTGGATCTCGCCTACGGCACGAAAATTGAGCGCCTGAACCGAGAAGTCAAGGAGATCATCCGGAACGAGAAGCATTGGTTCAACGAACCCATGAGTCTTCCGCCTTATCTCGAAGTAAGCTACCGCCAACTGCAGACAGAGATGAATGCGAAGTTAGCATTGGTAGGGAGGCCTCCGGAGCGGGATTGGGCGTCCTTCGACACGCCAATGACTGACGAAGAGGTCCTCGACTTGTCCTACCCGGTCACGAAGTTCTTGCAGCAGAATCAGGGCTTCAACTGGCCGCACAGTAATCAGCAGCTCTGTGATCCGATCTGCGATGAGCCGGCAGTGTGACGTAGCACACTAGCACGCTAGCACGCCAGCACACTAGCAAGTCTCCGAAAGTTTTGTCCGCAACCGGAGGAATCGTTGGACTCGAAAACCCTGAAACCCTTCGTTCCTAGCTTCTCAGGCACCGACGGCGCTCTCGCGCCAATCACCCTGGAGGAATCCCTCCACCTTCGGCTTCGTCTCAAAGACCCAGTGCCGCCGACCATTTCTGGTAGAGATCTCAAGCTCCTTGACGTCAATGTCTTCGCATGGAAGCTGAGAGGTAAAAAGGAGACGACGAAAAGCGTTCGACCCTTGTTGAGCGCCAAGGGGTCGAATGCCAAGGATTGACTCGAACACAAGACAATGAGTGCCGCACCTGCTCGCCCTCGGAGTCGAAGCAGCAATTTTCCCGATACCAGGTGTCGGAAGCATCTCGGCATAGACTTTCCTGGGAAGCGATTAGGAATTTTCTGGCAGAAGATCCGCAGCTGGTCCCGATGGACACGGCAAACAACACCTGGTCTTTCGGCTGGAAGTCGCATCGTTCGCACGTGGAGCAGACTCGGTCTTCACCGGCTACGCACGCAGATACTTCGTACTCCTGCGCTGTGCAGGTGGTGCACTCGGCGCAGGCGGTGTCGCTGCTGGACGTGCATTCCTGAGTGACGTACTGCCCGTAGCGGCACGTCGAGCACCTGACAGGTGGACTCTGGCTGATTCGCTTCATGGTTCCGCGGGTCACGGAAACGAGGGCGCACCCACCTCGTGCACTCGGTGTTGGAGATGCCATTGCACTCTCCGGTCTGGTAGAAGTTGGCTCCACAAGGGGTACAAGGCGCGCAGACGCGATCTTGCACCTCCGTGCAGAACGTCCTGACGAAGTAGCCGGCGCCGCAGGGACCGCAATCCGGTTCACCCTCCAAGAGGTTCAGCTACAGAGGGCATGACAAGCACAACGAGTTACTCCGCCTCTCTTCTCATATCGCCGTTGCAGCGCATTTCCCTGTTCACCTCAGCCATGACGGAGTTCGGAGGGTCGCGCAGGTCGTGCAGGCTTCCGGGGAAGAGGCGCAGGCTCGCCGCGGCATCCGGAATGCTGGAGGCGTCCGCGTACTGCACCACGATTTCGTTGTACTCATCATTACGATAGCTCCATGTCTCACCTTGAAGGCTCTGACCATAGATCGGGAACTCAGACGCTCGCGTGCGACCAAGAGTTGTGCTTCTCTCGCTTCAATCAACAGCGTACCGTGGTCTCTCCTGCGACGGTGATCTCCTTGACGGCGGCGGAGAAGTTGGACAGGCGAATTGGCTCCGACAGGAAGAGATGCAAAGTGCCGTCGCTTCTGCCCAGCTGTCCAACAACGGGGACGATTCATCGCGATTACACAGAGGACGATAGATCCGGCGGGCGCAGTATTGCAGACCTTGAATCGCGCTACGCTGGGAGGCGAGGAGTCCTCAACAAGCTCTTCGATCTCTAGAGGCGCACCCCCGACGATCGACGCATCGTAGATCGGCTCATTCAAGTTGCCGTTCATATCCTTCGGGGAGTGCAGTGCGGTCAGATCTCGGCCGCCGCCAGAGTCTTGCCCACGGCAATGGCTCACCCGCATCGTGTCTGTGCCAACCGTGAGGAACACGGTCGTTCCTTCGGCGCCGTCGCCGATGCGGTTGACCTTCAGGGTATTGAGATCGAGTGTAGAGAGCGTCAAGCGGATCTCATTTGCAGCGATGCCCTGTCGTTGAGCATAGGAGCCAAGCGAGAAAGAACGTCGTGAATGCCAAGAGAGCAACTCCAAAGGTGCGAGCCGATGGCGTACCGTTCCGTAGGCCACGGTCGCGCTGCGCAGCAAGTGATACGGTCCGTAGCGGCGATCCAAGGTTCGCAGAAGCCCAAACCCTGTGATGTCCACCACACCTTGCACTGCCTCGGAGGCTATCACGAGAAGCTCTCCCTTCTCCATGTCCAGTGAGAAGGCGTCGATCCGCAGCTTCGTATCGTCCGCCGTTAACGCAGTGATGGCCAAGGCATTCGAGCTCGGGATCGCTACGACTGGGTTGCCGGACATGTCCGTCGCCAGGGCTGGTAAGATGGAAACGAACGCGTTCGAGGCGTTCGTGGCCAGCATGTCGAGGTCCTGCAGCGCAACAAAATCGTCTTGATCGAGCTGGAACACAAGGGTCTCGCCGTCTTCCTGAACGACGTTGAGAGAGCTTCGCGACGACAGGGTGTGCACTTGTCCGGATCCGCCGCTTGATGATTGCTGAACGCTCAATGCCGCCGTCGCCAGAGAATCGAATCTGGAGGGCAGGGAACGACATCAGGACTCCGCAGAGAACAGACGTGTACAACGCCTCCAAATCAAACCCCATTACCGCATCCTCTCAGAGAACGTGAGCGATAAAACCCCATCGCTCATGTTGAGCGCGGCCGAAAGTAGCTCCGGCGGCGTCGCATCCGTCTGGTACGAGACGGCAATGACACCTTCGGATGCCGTGAGCGGCACTACCGCGTTGCCAGCGGTGTCGGCGGCGAAGCAGGCATCGAAGGTGAGGTAGGTACTCTCGCGACTCACGGCGAGTTGCCTGTCGGCGTTGAGCGTATCGTACACCGCCGCCGAGAGCGTCAGAGTCAAGACCATCATATCGTCCGACGTCACGACGCTGCCACTGAGAGCCACGTGATTGTCCGGCGTTCGCACCGTCTCGTTGTGCACATATGCACAGTCACCCCGGATGCTCTCCAAGGCCAGTGGCTCGGTGAATGCCAAGCTGACGCTCGGACCATCCATGTTAACTCCGAACGAAAGCGGCACGTACAGTGGTGGCGTGGCGTCTGCGATGAACGTCGATACTCGGATCGCCGCCGAGCTGGGAACACTCTCTAGACTATTTGGCGGCAGCGCCACATCGTTGAGCATGTTCTGCCCGAAGGATAGGAACGTGGAGTTGACGTCATTGGCTATGGCCCTCAGCCGCTTGATGCTAAAGACATCCTCGACGCTTAGGGAGATGTTGAGGTCGGCGGAGAGCAGCGCCGGTACCACCTGACTAGAGGGAGTGAGGCGGAAACTCTCCGTAGGAGAGACCGCGGCATCTTGCAAAGAGATTTGTGTGAGGTTCGCCGCCGGCGCATTGACGACTTCGTTGAAGCTCAGGCTCAGCACGCCCGAGTCCAGGTCGAGTGCCGACGACACCAGCAGCGGCCGCGTCGAGTCTGGCGTGAACACCGACACCGATAGTCCGCTGGGTGTCTCGGTGGGCAGTACGACATTGGGACTTGCGGCGGTGTCGCGCAAAAATCCCCACTCGATTGCGACGCCGCAGCTTGCCGCACTGACGCACAGCGTGGGGAGCGCCTGGACTCGCATTAAATCCGCTGCGGACAGCGCCACCTCTACCGACTGACTCGTCGCTCCAGGGGTGGTCACACGGGAGGCGGGGGTGAGCATGACGGTATCCGCCGGCGTCGTGGGATCTAGCAGCCCCAGCTTGGTCATGTCAGGAGTCGAGAGGCCGAGGACGGCGCTGAAGCGCAGCCTAAGCACGCCCGCGTCCAGGTCCACCGCGGCATCGAGCAGCCGAGGACCTTCGCAGATGGGCGTGGCGGAAGATACTGCGGCGGCGTAGTTGGGCGGCACGGACGTGTCTCGAAACGCCGAGGCACCTATGACGCAAACCCACGATGTGACGACGTGGTGCTTTCGATGTCAGAACGACGACTGCGAACGACTCACCGAATGCCAGGCACGATTGGCTCTGATCCTCATCTCCCAGGCCCGCGGCGTCCACCGCCAGTCTATCCAGCGCTCCGATCTGGATAGCGATGTCGTGACGATCGACGCCGGGGCTCACCACCGAGCTGGACGCCGCCGTGAGCGTCACAGAAGAGGGACTTGGTTGTCCATTCGTTAGCGTGATCTGCTCGACGACGACGCCAGCTGCGTCGATGGGCTCGTCGAACTCGAGGAGGATCTGCGAGGTGGTCGGCGAGGCCGACGTCATGTCGAGCACGAACGATAAGAGGCGCGGCGCTTCGTCGTCCTGGACGACTTGCGCCGCCTGGAGCGGCGCCTCCTGCACATAGGCGTTGCCGCTGGTGTCGTTCAGCGCCCCGGATCCGATCTGAAGGAACGTGTTGCCGGTGGCCGTGCCAACGTCGCTCCTGGTCTTGAGAAGCCGCAGGTCGTCGCTGTAGGTGTTAATGTCGAGCTCGAGCTCGGCCCTCTGCCGCCGACGGACGAGGACGCCAGCAGAGAAAGTGTAGGTGGTCGTCATGGCGGCGTCCGAACCTAGAAGAATGAGCGCCGTGTTGATGGCCATCTCAACCGGCTCGTCAAACGTCAGCACCAGGCGCCCGTCGCGCTTGTCTAGGACGAAAGACACCAAGGATGACGCCTGGCTGTCCGCTGTGAACGTCGTTACGGCCACGGCCGATTTTGGGCCCTGAGCGACCACGGTGTTCCTCAAAGACGAGGTGTCTTCGCCCAGCGCGCTGGTGAAGGAGAGGAACCTCCCGACGTGCAGAGTCTTGACGTCGTAGAGATCCGGCGCTCCGACCAGGACATCGATGTTGCTGGCGTCGACCATTGTCAGAGCGCTGCTGCCGGGCGTCAGCTGCAGTACGGGGTCGTCCGCAGCGGCGCTCTCGGTGGCCTGTAGCGAGATGGCCGAGACGTCGAACGTGGCGATGCTCATAACCTCGGAGAAGCGCAGCGACAAGATTCCAGCACTGAGGTCGAAGCCGTAGTATAAGAGCGTCGGACGGGTCGTGTCCTCGACATACTGAGACACTGGCAATGCCGCCTGCGGGGGTACTTCCACAACCGGCAAAGGAGCGAAGAGCGCCAGGCGATCCGCTTCCACCGCGAAGGCGCCACCAAGCGCCACGAACGAAGTATCGAAGGAGATGCCTAGGTGACGTCGGGACTGGAGGACTGACAAATCGTCGGCGCTGAGAGCCACTTGGATGTGCGACGAGTCGACAGTGGTCAAGACCATCGAGGTTGTGAGCGTCATGGTGTCGACGGCGTTGCCGGCACTCGCGGCGCTTTGGAGTTGCAGCTGCGTCACGTCGACGCTGGCGACGTCCACATCATGGGTGAAGGAAAGAGTGACCACGCCGGCGTCGGCGTCGAGTTGGGCGTCCACTGCCCTGGGCCCCATCGCCAGACCGGCGGTCTCCTCAAGCAGGTTCTGGTTCATATCCCTGAGCGCACCAGGCAGGGCGCTCAGGAACGCGGACGTCTGTGACACCAAGATGTCCAGGTCCTGGAGCGGCTTTAGGGACGGGATGGTGTATTGAAGGACGGCAGCGTTGGGCTGGGTCGCCGTGGGATTGCTAACGACGCTGCTGACGGCGACGCGCGTCGTGGGCGTCGCGGAGCTCTGAAGGAACAGTTTGTCCAGCTGGACGGCGGCGCCATCCACCGTCTCGCTGGCGTGCACGGCCAGGCGGCCCACGGAGGAGACCTTGAAGGCCAGCAGTCTGGGCGGCGTCGCGTCGCTGCTGAATCCCGTCGGCGCCAACGCGAGGCCGTCTCGGATAGGAATCACCTGGTTGCCCGCCACATCCGTCATGGTCCTCTCCGAAACAACAAGGAATGCACTGTCCGCCGCCGTGGCCAATCCAGGTACCGCCTTGATGGCGTTCAGGTCATCGGCGCCGATGTGAATGCTGAGCGTCCCGGCCACAGCCGTCCAAGTAGACGATGACGCAGAGAGGGAGTGGCGACCTGAGCCTGTCCCGACGAAGGCATCGCTTTGTATCGTGATTCCCGACACGTCGACGCTGAGAACAGAAAGAATCTCGCTGAACTCGATCGTCAGCGACCCGGCGTTCACGTCGAGAGAGAAGTTCAGCACCCGGGGTGGAATGGTATCGGGCATGTAGTGGGTCACCGGCACGCCGGACTTCGCCGTCGACGTCGCTGGGAAGGCGGCGAGGTCCTGGGCAAATGCGTCGGGAAGGTCGAGAAACGTCGTCTCGTTCGACGTGGCCAAGGGCGTCTTCAGCTTGATGTCTCTCACCGTTTCGTTGCCCAACTGGATCGCGACGACCGGTGCGTCGTCCGTCGTCACTACGGTGCTGTCGGTGCCTAGCCTCAGCGAGAGGCCTCCGGTACCTTGTCCGCGCAGCGAAAGGCTGGTGGGGTCGATGAGAGACACGACAACGGCCTCGGAGAAGTACAGCGTCATCGTCTGCTCGGTTAGGTCGACGTCGAAGGCCACGAGCTCCGGAGGAGTTGTGTCGGGCGTAAAGCCGACTGCAAGCACCGGGCCGAACGCGTCGTTGGGGTTCGGCGACTCCGCCAGGTCTCTCGCGGCGTCCTCCGCGAGCATTAGGTAGGTCGAGGAGAAGCTTTGGGCGGCGGCGGACGCTTTTAAGCGGTCCAGGTCGCTGGTGGGGAACGTTCCGAAGGCGATGCTGATGACGACCCTCTCGGCATCACTCAACCTCACGATCGACGCCGACGAAAGAGTGACGCCGTCGTCGCCGCTTGCTGAAGACACGATGACTATCTTGGACGTGTTGAGAGACTCCCTCAAGACAGGCTCGGAGAAGCTGATGTCCAGCTCTCCGGCGTTCATGTCTAGAGCGAAGGACGCCACCGTTGGGCCTGAGGTGTCGGGAAGGAATGTGGACACCGGCCTGGCCAAGCCTTCCGGAATCGCCGCGAAGGGAAAGGGGTCGTCCGCGCCGATCGCTTCCGCAGCCGCGAAACTCTGGGTGGCTACCAAGTAAGTGCTCTGCCGATCCACCGCCAGCGTCCTACGACTCTTCAAGGCGTTCAAGTCTTGCGCCGTCAAGCGGATCTCAACCGAGCGTCGGTCCATTTCGTACGCTACTGTTCCACCCGTCAACTTCCACCTCTCAACATCAACACTTGCGGCGGCCGCTTGGAGAGTGACGCTGGTGGGGTCGACGCCGACATCGGCATCGACAGGGGAAGAGAATGATACTCTCAGAGCTCCTGCGTCCATGTCCAAGTCGTAGTGTCTCAGCTGAGGCCCGGCCTTCATCGGCGAGGTGGACGGGCGCCCGGCTGCTGCGTTAGCGGGGGCTGCCATGTCGACCACGGCACCCGGAGCATGGTGCATGAAGCAGGTGTCCACCGCGTCGCAGACGCCGGCGCTGGAGAGCGCTGCCCGGTCAATGGTGCTCAGGTTGACCGTGAGAGAGACTGATGAAGCTGCGGACGCAGAGGAGTTGGAGAGAGGCACGGACTGGACGCCGACGATACTCGATGCTTGAAAGCTCAGGGCTGACGCCGAAAAAGCCGCCGCATCGACAGGCTCGTTGGTGTATAGGACGACAACGCCGCTAGTGATGCTGATGACGAAGGAGAGGATCTCCGGTGGCGTCACGTCTGGTAGGTACCTCTTCGGCGCCAGTGCTGTCGTCAAGGGCGCCGCTGGGTTGCCGGCAGCGTCGACTGCGGAGGCTTCAGCCGCAGCCAGGAACGTCGTCGCGTTGGACTGGGCGAAGCCGGGACGCATCTTGAGGAAGTCGACGTCCTGCGCCTCGAGTCGCAAGCGAAAGACGTTGGAGTCCACGCTCAAGACGGTGGATGTCGCCGCCAGCGACAAAGCCTGCGTGGCGCCGGTGGCGGCATTCTGCAGCCGAAGCCTTGTGGCGTTCCCGCTGCTGGGCATCAGCGGCTCGTCAAACTCCACCTCAAGCACCTCGGCGTCCATGTCGAGAGCGAACCCCACGATCTGCGGCGCCGTCAAATCGGGAAGGAATGTGTCTACTTGTAGCGCAGCATCTGGCGCCATCCCCTCGTTCGGATTTCCGATCAACACGCCGTCTTTATAGTCCGGCGTGTCTTGAATGGCGGCCGCCATCAAGTACACAAAGGAGTCGGAGGCGCTCCTCGCGAGGGATGGAGACACCTTGAGCGCGAACGCATCATGGCGGCCCAACGCCACGACCACTCGCGTATCCAAGGTCGAACCCGTGTGGAACGACACATTGTTGCTGCTGGCCATGCCGGACAAAGCAACGGAGGCGAAGTCGGCGCCCGCGCCTCCGGCAATGACGACTTTGCCGAGGTCAAGGGTGTCCAGCGCCACCGGCTCGGAAAAGCTTAGCGTCAGCGTGGCGGCGCCCATGTCAAGCGCCGCCCCGGCGAGGCGGGGAGGAACCCGATCGGGAAGAAAGTCGTCCAGTTCTCTGGCCTCGGTTTTCAGCAGCTCGACGGCGAAGTTTGGCGGCAGTATCATATCTGCGATGGCGGTGGACGTCATGGTCAGATAGCAGCTCGTCCTCGCTTTGCACAGGGCACTCGCGGACTTCAAGCGGTGGGCGTCCATGTCGGAGAGGTCGATGTCGATGCTGACGCCGTTAGGGGACAGCGTCTGCGTATCTGGTGGACTTAGGAACACCCTCTCCGTGTCGGATCCGGCCTCTTCAGCGTCCTGTAGCGCCAGGCCGCTTACGTCCAGCGTGGAAGCGTCCACGAATTCGGAGAACGTGAGGCGCAGCTGCTGAGCGCTCATGTCCAGCACCGCCCGCGCCACGAAGGGCTTGGACATGTCCGGCGTGAACGCCGCGGCCTGCAGAAGCACACATGGTTTACCCGCAAAGCCTCGATGGTATGAGCCTCCGCCACTCCATCGACGAAGACATACCTGAAGACCTGCGACCGGCGCCAGGTGGTTCATGGGGAACGCCATGTCTTTGGCAGCGTCGGAAGGCGCGTGGAGGAAGGTGTCGGCGGTGGAGGTGGCCAAAGAACGGCGGGACTTCAAGCGGTTCCACTCGTCGAAGGCCAGAGTGACGTGAAGCGAATCGCTGTTCGCCGTCTGCACGACGCTCTCGCTCGAGAAGCTGAACGCGTCCGCCGCCGCAAAAGTCGGCGTACTGGTGATGCTCAGCAGAGGCAGCCGAAGTTGATTGGCAAAGACGATCTCGTTGAACTGCAGGACCAGCGTTCCTTTCCAAGTCAAGGCAAGACAACAAATCAGAAGGAGGTTGTGAATGTGGGTACAATCAGGAGACAAAGGGGCAGATCCTCCGCGCCATCACAGTGCAAACCTGCATGCATGTCGAGGGAGAAGGAGAGCAGCTGCGGCGAGCTGGAGTCCCGCACGAACAGGTCTGGGGCGGGCGCGGAGTAGACGCTGAGGTGCGCGACGGTCATCTGATTACCCGAGAGATCTGCCAGCGTCCTCGACGCTGCAGTCGCATGCAAAACACGCTTAGGCTCGCCTGCCTATCGAGAGAACTTTTTCACACGAGCGGCGACCTACCTGGTAGACCTGCCAGGTGGATTTTATTCGCCTGCGTGCCCAGGGGATTCTGCGCTTTGATCCCATTCAAGCCCGCCTTGGAGATGTCGTACACGACTTGTGTCGCCAAAAGGTTTGACGAGCTGTTCGGATTGAGACCACCGCCGGGAGAACATGGTCCATCCACATGAAGACTGAGAGCATAGTCCAATGCACTGGGATAGCGCTACGCGGCACCACCTACTTGTATGTCAAGGCGTCGGACAACAGGCGATACACGTTGCCGCCGGCGTTGACGTTGCTCGCTTCTTGAAAACGGAACGACGCCGACGAGATGGAACTGACGTTGAGAGGCTCATTCGCTCGCAGAGTGAAAGTGCCCTATGCCATCGACATCGCTGTCATTTGATGCTTTGCTCAGGAGGAGTGCCAGTCACTCACCATGTTCATGTCGACGTCGAAGCCCAAGAAGTACGGCGGAGACGTATCTTCCGTGACCCTCCGTGCCTGCAGCGCAGATGACCGTAGTATCTCAAGAGATGCATGCTGTGGCGCGGGTGAGAGGGTTTTTAGATGCCTCTCTCTCTTTCTCTCTCTCGTTCCTCTCCTTTTTAGTGCTTCCCAATCAGCAGCACCTGTCCAACCACCGTCTCGCCCACGCCGCTTTCAGCAAAAAGGTACGTGCGGTTGACGTCGAAGCCGATAACGCGCTCGAAGAGCAGTGTCTGAAAGACATCTGGTGACACGGTCAAGAGACCTTCATACTCAGCGCCGAGGGACCTCTGGACAGGGAACGGTACCTTGGCTGAGCTGAATGTCGAAGGCCGTGTCATTCTTCGTGATGAGCGAAGTCGTGCGCAGGCCTCCAATCGTCTGAGCGGAGGGGTCAGAAGCGTCCGCTGAGTCACTTAAGCCCAACTTGGACACGTTAAGAGTGCCGCCGATGATAAAGGAGTCGAAAACGAGATGGAGCTTCCCGAAGGACATCTCCACGTCCCACGACGTGATCACCGGGGCTGCTTGCGCTGCCAGCCACGCCCAACTCAAGAGAGACACAAGTGTACATCTCGTCGTCCATAGCGACGCACGGAAGCGAAGTGCCATCGTCCTCCCTCCAGATCTCCCTCTCTCACTCCCTGTGTTTCCTCATTCCGCCGTCAACGCTGGCGCTCTCCCGCATAGAAGCTGCTGCAGTCGCCGCTTCCACTTCTGATCACCACCACAAGTTCTCTCTGGCATCAAGCAAGGTTGGAGCATGTCCGTGGCAGCTAAAAAGCCGACGCGAAGCGGCTCCAAGGCTCTCCAAGTACGCGTTCGACTAACAGCCCAGCGATCCCATCCTATGTAGGAATACAGGTCCTTCTGCGACAGCAGGATCCGGGGCTCCGCCTTTGCAGCAGCTTTGAAAACGACCCCCAACCTGCCGTGAAATCCTCTTGGTCAAGGCTCCATCGTGAGAGCGCCGGAAACGGCGGCGGGGTGGCCATGATTCTGCCGGTGAATCTCCAGTATGCCACGTTTGAGTCCATCTCCTGATACTGCGGCCTGGTTGACGTCAGATGTCGACGCGACGATGTCTGACGGCTGGTCTGCTAGCCCTGCCCCTTCTTGCGCAGCTTCTGAGCTTTGTCGGCGCCGAAGTCTTTGAGGGTCATGTTCGCGGCGCCACGCTAGGCTTCGTCGGCAAGTTCGTCTTCGAGAACAATGCGGGCTCGCTCACCGTCAAAGCCACCGACATGTCCGGCCGCGCGTCTGCCGCCATCGGCAGCGTCCTCATCTTCGTAGAAGACGCCTTCGAGGACTGGGTGGCCATGTGGCTAGCGTCCGGCTCGGACTTCTCCTGTGCAAATTGGCGCCGCGCTGCGCTTGAGCCGGCGGTCAGCATCGTGCCGATGACGTCAAGTCTATCAGATTCGGTTCGCGACTCGGTTGCTTTCCCCGAGAAGAAACGATGCCGAGCGCTCACTGGACGTTGATGGCTCCTCCGCAGGCGCGAGAGGTAGAGCTTCCACAGGACTTCCAGCGGCCGTTCTGGATGATCGCTATGGTCATCAACTGTCGAGAGGGAAGCCTCGGGGAGCCGCTGGGATACAGCGCGTTGGACGTCCGCTACGAAGTCGAGGCCAGGAACCCGCGAAGCGGGATCGATAAGAGTGTTTCCGTGATGAACCGAGGTGCGGTGGTTTGGGTTGTGGCGGCATAGACACGCCAGGGTGTTGATGCCATTGTGGTCTTTTACTTTTTCTTCTTCTCCTTCTCCTTCTTCTTCCCTGTTTTATTTTTTCCCTTTGCAGGATTATGGCAGTTCTGGGCGGTCATGGTGGCACTTTGGCTGATCCTGGTAGTCTGGACGCTTCACACCCAGGTGCTGCTGGTACGGGTGCAGAAGAACCACGCCACGGTGAAGATCCTTTTCGCCGTGGTGGCGCTTTACGCATTCAGTGCCGCGCTGCAGCTGGCATACTTCCACAACTATGCGCGAGTGGGTCGATCCAGTGTGGCACTGCAGCTTCTTGCGTGGATTCTCTCCTCGTGTGCAGAGACGCTGTTCATACTCGACCTCTTCCTCCTTGCCAAGGGATGGACAGTCGTGCGGCGAAAGATCCACGTCCGCGGCCGGATCAAGTTGGCCATCTTCTTCACTGCCCTGCTCACACTGCTTATTGTCGTGGGCGTGTGGGCCGTGCTCTTGGACCCCGCCGTCAGCACGCAGCAGTTCTTCGAGACGATGCCTGGCGTGGCGTACTTGCTTGTCAGGAGCCTCACAGGGGCCTGGTTCGGCTTCAACGCGCTGATCAGCAAACGCCACTTCAGCCACAAGGAGAAGTTCTTCAACATTCTCACGTCGGTGTACTTCTTCTGGCTGCAGCTACCCTGCTTCGTCTTTGTTGGAGCCTTGGCGGCGCCGGACTATCACCGCCGCCAGATCCACGTTGTCGTCGGTAGCATCTTGGACTTCTTGGTCGTTTTGCTTCTGGTGCTGTTGTTGTATCCCAGTCGACGGCTGAACCCGGCCTTCCCTTTCCACGCGACGACGCTGGACTTCCAGAACGCGAGCAGGAAAGCGAAGCGCCTGAAGCTGCCGGTGTTGACTGACCGAGAGGGCGTGGTGGGCGTGAGCGGTCCGCTCGAGCCTCCGCCGCAGCAGACCACCGTGGCATCTACGGCTTCGAGCGGACGCGCACTATCGGGAAGGACGGCCATCGAGGCGAGAGACGCCAGAGCAATCACTGGTGGGCTTGGCGCCCCACAGGTATGGAGACACGACTTGTATGCTCAGGACACCATTTCCGAACCATTGGCCCTTATCGCTGTCGTCTCGTTGCGTGCGCAGCTCCGCGAAGGAAAAGTGCATCTGAAGAATCGCTTTGACGCCGTGCACATGGCCCGACTGAAAGACGTGTCTCGGCGCATTGCAGAGAGGGTGCAGTTGCTCAGTGGTCACAGCCAGAACCTTGAGCAGGCCCTGAGAGCCATCCACGTTGACGAAGACATTCTTGACAGCAACGCCGCGACGCTGCCGAAGCCGAGAGGTGCAAATGCGCGCGTTGCAACTCGGGTGAGAGCGAAGCCGCAGACCCTCCCTCATGGCGGCTCAAGGCCGCCGCCCTTGAAGTCCAGAGCGCCGGCTCCAGCAGCTGTGCAATCGCGGCCGGTGAGCGAAGCGTCTTCGCCAACGTCCCGACAACCTCCAGAAGCGGCGGCGAGCTCCGCTCCAGCCGCAAGGGGACCGGTATCGCGGGGTCCGCAAAGCAAAGATGAGTTCGTCGTTGCGCCGCGTCGCAAGCATCCGATTCCTCGAGGAACCGCTCCGGTGTATGGAGGACGCGGCTACAGCCTCCGGGGAGATCCGTATCGGCGATTCAAAGGAGCCAGGGTCGCCCTCCCGCAATCCGAGGGGATCGGAGGAGGGAGCGGCTCCCGAAGCACCTTCGAAGAACGACCAAAGGGCCCTGGTGCGTCTCTTCCCGATATGGATCATCACAACGAACAAGGAAAGCTAGGCGAGCCAAGCAGAGACTCCCATGGAGGGGAAACTCGACGCAGTGCTCGGGCCGAAGCAGGTCCGCCTCCCCCAAGGCCGCAGCGCGACACTTCCGGAGAGGCTGCTTCCAAAAGGATTGAGAATGGCTGAAAAGAAGGCGGGAATCTGCTCAGAGTAAGCGGCATGTGGATGGCTGATGGCACCTTGGAAAGAGCATGATGATGAGAGGACGCGACCCGAAGCGCGACGGACTAGCTTTGTTGCTTCTTCCACTTGCTTATCCTTTTCACCCAAGGACAAAAATGTCGCGGGACACCTTTACGCACACACGCACCACTGTTCCTAGCAGCTATAAGGCCTACGAGCGAGTCCGCTCCAGCGGCATGTTCTTGAGCTGGATGATGAGCTTCCTTTGCCTCTCCGTGCCGCCTTCTACCTTCAGATCTACGAGATCCGCGACGGCGTCCCATGGCTGGTCATCTCCTCGCTCAAGTCTGCTGTTGATGAGCCGCAACTTTTCCTCCTGGGCCTGGCGGTTCGCCGACTGGCGCCGAGCTTTGGCGTCGGTGCGCTCGTCGAAGAACTTGTCCATGGCTTCTGCGCCGAGCTTCCGGTTCTTCAGAGACACCTCTTCCTGCTGGGCGCGCTTGGCCTCTAGACTAGCTTCCCACTCCTCTAGCCACTTCGCGTACTCGGGATACAGCTCCGCATCGGTCGGCTCCGGCTCCACCGGGCTCGGCAGCGCCGCTTGGGGAAGGAAGAAACGAAAAAAATACATTCAGCGCCGATCGGTCCTCTTCTTCTTTTTGAGTCTGAAGGCCTCATCCGAGGGCCCCATCCCTCTTCTCGCTCGCTCCTCTTACCGATATCAGAAGCGGGCTCCGGCTCCAGCTCCGGCTCCAGCTCCGGCTCCGCCAACGGCACCGGCACCGTTTCCAGCTCCAGTTCCGCCGTCTCCGCCGGGGCTGCAGGGGGAACGGCCTGGTCGTCATCGTCTGCGGCTTCCATCGGAATCGCCATGGACTCCTCCAGCGGCAGCCAGGTCTCCGCTGGCTCCAGGGCTCGCCAGCTCGGTTGCTCGCCCTCGCTGAGATCCTGCACGCTCGCTTCTACGGGAGCATCCGCATCCATGCCGGCCTTCTCCATCTGCGCCTGCAGGTCCGCGTAGTCCACATTGAAGGCCCCCACGCCGATGTCCTCGCACTGCTCCAGGGTGATCGGCTTGCTGGTGCGCGCGTAGACCTTCAGGCTGCGGCAGCCGGAGAGCTTTAGCTCCTGACACACGACCGAAACGACGCAGTTGTCGCAGTTGGCGACAGAGACGAGGCCACTGCACGGTCCCACGAGGATGCGCGAGTCCGTCACGCCCTCGCAGGCCCCTTCCGCGCTGGAGTCCATGATGATCACCGTACATCTCTCCAGATTCTTCAGAGAGAAGCCCCTGCCCTCCAGATCTCTGTCCGCAGCAGAAGGGGTGGGACTGGGTTAAAAGGTTCTGGACGGCCGGTTGGAGGGCAGCAGAGCACACGCACCCGCTCTGCTTCACGAGCGTCTCGCCCACGCGATCCTCGAAGCTCATGCCGACTTCAGCCATGGTTCTGAGCGGTCCGGCGCCCGCACCAGCCTAGAGATGGGAGATCCAACCGCATCAGGCTCGCTGCAGCGCACAGAATCGGCCGCTATTCTGATTTTCTTCAGGATCTGGAAGCTCACCGGGATAGGAGTGGAGAACGAGCGTGGGAAGGCCCGCGGACGAGCTGGGAGGGGGCGACGAGTCCCTTCCTGAGCAACTCCGAAGACGTCGGCGAGGCGAAGACCTGAGGAGGGTGGAAGAGGCGTTTCTCATCTCAATAGATTTTTTTTTATTTTAAATCAAAAAGTACTATTAATTATAATTTAGATAAACCGTAGAAAGACCAACGATATTTCTATGGCGGAGTAACGCGGGTCATGACGCTTCTGGAGCATTCGGAATGAATGTATCTTCAGGGAAAGTTTTGGAAGATACTGAAAGACAAAGTATGAACATCTTTCATTGGCTTAAGTTGTGGGAAATGGTTTGGATATCCGTTCATGATTGGGTCAGGCGTCTGGAACTGCTTTGCTCTAACTCACCAATTCTAGCGGGCGTATTTCTCGCGTTTCCGCCCACTTTCGAAGCTGATTCACTTTCAAGGTAGGTAGGTAGGTAGGTAGGTAGGTAGGTAGGCGTCCGGCGTCCGTCCGTCCCGACGCTTGAGATCTGCGTCCAACGTCCAACCTTTGCACCTTTCCACTCTTCCACCCGGTCCTTCACCAGGTGAATCTCTTGCACCAGGATAGCAGGAGGCAGAGCTGGGGCAGGCACGCGGGCCATGGGTGCAACCAAAGAGGATCACAAGGCGTTCCAATCGGTGATTGAGGCGAGCATAAAAACCAACCGATTCTGCTGCCATAGTTCCATTCTCGCTATGGCCTTCCTTCTTGCTTTTGACATCGTCTAGGCGTTCGCCTTCCCCGGGATGTACCGCGAGCGAGGTGCATCTCGCGCACGTAGCAGCTTGTGGATTGTGGCAAGCACCGTGGGAGGCGCGCCAGGCCCTAGATTCTCTCTCCCTCGACTAGCTTCGCCAATGTCCGATCTGCCTCCACCTCGATTTCCGCCAGGATGGATCCCATGGCGGACGAGCTCGGGCTGCTTGACTCATCATCCGCATGCATCCGAGGATCCATGTCAAAGTCGTCTACTCCCAGCGACTTCATGCCGATGGCTGCCTTGTACGCCGCCTCTTCCTCATCCGAACTCAACCCCAGCTCCTTCAGCAAGTCTCTCTCCGTCTTCGCGTCTTGGAACTCCGACCCGTTGCCCATACCGCCCCCCTCAATCGCCCAACCATTCCCGTTGGCGTACTGCGCGGCCCCTCGCTGCTGCTTGCGCGTAAAGCCCTGAGCTTTGCCCCGGTCGCCCGGCTGCATTTCAACCCCATCACCGTTGTGCGCCGTGACGGCATGCGGAAGCCGCTGTGACCCCCCGATGCCGTGGCCGTTCTCCAGCTGGCCAGCATCCCCGGGACTGTAGTCCCCGTCGATATCCGCAAAAAGATCGTCCTCGTCTTCGTCGGCAGCCAGGATCCCTCTTCTGGCGAGGGCAGCTGCCTCCTGTTGACGGATCTTCTCCAGATAGGTACCAAGGTTCTCGTCCGAATCGCTGCTCAGGAGCGTGCCTTCTTCGCCAGCATCACCATCCACATCCACATCCACATCCACATCCGTATCAACATCAACATCGACGTCGACACCCTCCCCACCATCCGTGTGGTCACCATGCTCCCCATCAACAGCAGCAACGGCGGCAGCATTGCTGCCGCCGTGGTCCAAAAGCGTGGCATCATGTACGTGGTTCTCAACCGTCGCTTTCTTCCTTCGTTCTTCGTGGCGAGCTTCCGGGGTTCCCTTGGTCGACGTGGCCGACTCCACTCCATCGGTGTCGCCGGCCTCGAGCTCAATTGCTCGAACGCCGCCGGTTCTTGGCTTCGCCATGGAAGCATCTTGCCGCGAGATGCGCTGGCGCTGAAGTAGCGCATGATCCGGCGGGACTGGCAAGCTCATTTCACGTTCTGCTGCGGCCAGCGTGTCGAGCAGGCCGGCCGCCGCACCATTCAAGCTCGTCTTGCTGTCCACGGACGAGGACGTGTCGTGCACGTCGATGTCTTCCAGCAGGGCGTCTACCCTCCCGAGGTAGTCCGCGACGGATTGAATGGGCGCCACGACCTGCGTCTCCGCGCCGCTCTGCCTTGCAAGACTCGAACGCTTCTCAAACTCTGCATAACCCTCCGGAAGATGTTCAGTCAGGTCGAAGAGCTCTCGTACGTCGTCCTCATCCGGCTCCTCGGATTTCCGACGCGGACGCCCGCCGGACTCGTTCGAATCGGGATTACGATCGGCCTCCGCCCAGTCCCTTCGGCGCACGAGGAGAGGCGTGTCGAGGCCAGACTGGGACAGGTACACGCGGTCCGGGTTCGACGCCGACAGCTCCAAGAACTCGGCGTGGAGGTCCTTGCTCGTCCGCTTCCCGGTCCCATCCTTCTTACTCTCAGGGACCTTCATCGGCTTCCCGTCCCTGCCGCTGCTTTTGATGTGCCTCGATCGCAGTCCGTTCCGTTCCCGCCCCAGTTTGGAGCCGTCGGCCTTCTTCTCCGTCGCTCGCTGCGCCGAGGGAGTCGACGATCGCCTTCTCATCCCATCGCTGCCACTTCGCTGCAAGCGCCTCCGCGCGTCCCCGGAGGCTGGACCCGAGCGCGCCACCGGTCTCCTCAGCCCTAGCGGTGGGGTCTTCCTTGGAGTTTCGGTGCTCTGCCGCCGGTTCTTGCTGGGCCGACGAGCCTTCCCGGACGCCTGTCTGGGCTGCTGTGTCTTCTTGGTCGTCGCCGATGACGCCTGAGGCCCTCGGCTGCCAGCCTGCTGCGGCGGCAAGCTACTGGATCGGCGACTGGGCCTCGGGGTCGTGCTGGGCTGGCTGGTCCGTCTCCCCGCCCGCCCGGCCAGATTGCTCGGGAGACTACGCCGGCGGTCCTGCGCTTGCAGCAGCCGCAGCTCCTCGCGAAGTCGAGCTTCCACCTGTGGCAGCAAGCGGTCAGTTCGTCCTGGCGTCCAACGCGTTCAAATGCACCGCGCTCGTCCACGGCTCTTACAGGATCCACCCTGGGCGAGACGCCGAGGAAGCCGGGCCTCAGCGCACAGGGCCGGACTCCGTCGCCTCTGGGGCGCCGGAAGGGGCCCAGATGGGCTGGGCTGTTTAAGCGCATGGCGCAGAAAACCGCTCTAAAGCGAAGCTCGCAGCATCTCCAGTGGTCTGGGCGCTCGTCACTGGCAGCGACGCTTCAACGCGTCACCCCTGCTTGCCAATCGTCCGTCCGATGCGTTTGCAAGCTCCTCGAAGCTTGCTTCGACGATCAGAACGGAGAGCGCGAAGCGGACGCGCTGACAGACACGCGAGGCGGCCCCGGGCGACCAAAATCTTCTCCAAAATCTTCGCGGGATTCGACGGGGCTAGCCGCTTGCACCGCGGCCGCGCGCGTCTCGGGAGCCCACAGGTGTACGTCCTGCAGGTGTGGGAAGGCGAGCTGGGCCTTTGGCGGGCTCCGGCTGGCAGGGCGTGAAGGAAATGCGCGGGAGCGCTGCGAAGCTTAAAAACCCCCCCGAACCCCACATGGCCAGAACAGACGAGCAACGAGAAAATCGCGGCTTCATCCCTCAATCAAATCCGACCTTTTCATAAAAAGTTCTCGTATTTCTAAACTATGTTTATCTGATACAACTAATAGTTTTTGGTATATGTATACTGTGAAAAGAACGGATGCAATCGGGGGAGTGGATTTAGAGATCGAAGACCGACATCCCTTATTGGGGCATCATATGCCTCCAGAGTGAGCGCCTGTGTTCTTCGCTGTGCGGATGTTGACGCGGCAACTCGGCGTTGCGCAGAGCGCATTGGCTGAATCTTTCAAAACATTTGGGCGATCCACGCAATCTTTGATAGGGCAGGGACCAGCCGTTTGCGTGTGCCTACCAAGCCCATGTGCCAGCAGCAGGCTTGGCGCGCCTTTTTCCCAATCTGCCTTGGACATTCAACTTGGCAGCCGCGATTGGACCTCCCATGCGCCCATCCAGGTGCACGTCACCGCGCATGCGCAAAGAGTTCCGAACCGTTCGCAGATAACTCCTACGCACAACAAGAACAAAAAGCGCGCGCGCTCCCAAGGTTCGCCTCGCTCTTCTCTTCCAGCTATTCGGGCCAAAGTTTCGCCAGGGCTGGCGCCATGCCCAGCAGGAGTTCCAACCGCTACCGCGCTTTGGTCCGGCTGTGTTTGCCGCGTCCCGTTGCCTCCGTACATGCACGCTTCCTTGCTTTTTGCTTCTTCTTCTGCCGAGTGAGCCGGCCACATCATTAGTGGTGTAGCTAAGCAACCGTCGGCCGGTCGTTCATGCATCGTCTTCACGACTTCACGATGCAGAAACGAAACAAGCAAGCGGCAGCCAAGGCGCCAGTGACGCCGCGCGCCATTTGACAGTAGCCAGAGGGCGTTGCTTGGTTGGCACGTTTACGACGCCTTTTGCGGCGACCAATCCCCATGCTTCCATCCGTCACACGGCGGATGCTCTCCTCCCACGGCTCACTGTTCCCACATCCGTTACAGCCGCTTTACTGTTGCCTCGGTAAGCAACTCAAAACATCGTGCGCGCAACGCAATCGCGGCCGAGTATAGCACAGCAGAAACGCTGTTGAGACGCCATTGTTCCCGAAGGAACGCCGATGCCCTCAGCATGGTGAAGCTCAGATTTGTGGTGGTCCATGCAAGCAGTGAAGATGCCGTGTATCCGGCTTCCGAGCTCAACAAACACGCCCCGGACTCCGTGGGCTGGGCCTCTGCGCGGTTCTCGCCGTTTCCACAGGAGATTGTGCTGGCTTTTCTGCCCAGGGATCCGGAGAGCATCAGCCGAGGTAATGGAAACGTCAGCGGCGGTGCATTTGGGGGGGAAGACCGGGGTTTAACGGCAGATTTCAAGCAGAACCGTCGCAGAGACGAATCCCCGTCTCCGTGAGACTGCGGCAGCTGCAGCTTCTCTCGCACCAGTTTTGCATCAGTCGGCGGATTGAGCTCTTCATGGGCTCTGCGCCCGCGGAGAGTCCAGGAACGCCGGACTTACGCGATGTCGTCTGGGAAAAACTGGGCTTCCTCAACCTCGTGGACAATGCGGACAGCGGCTTCTGCAGCCGAGAGCTCAAGACGGTGTACTTGAGGCACAGAGGATCTTTCCTGATGCTCAGGCTGCACAAGCCGCATATCAACCCGCGGAATCTGTACAATCAAGTTGCTGTCGTGGCGGTGAACCTGCTGGGAGACGAGCTGGATATCGATGAGCAAAGCGATGACATCCTCCCGGGGAGATGCAGTGGAGGGCAGGACGACATCTCCTTCGACATGACGTATGATCCGTCGACCGCCAAGAAGCTTCGGGAGCTTGCCTCTGCCAAGGAGAGGGCGGTGGAGACGGAGGACTACGGCTTGGCCAAGCGGATCAAGCATGTGCAAGCGGCGGTGGAAGAGCTGGGCAAGGTTCTGGCGGAAGCTGGCTTGCGCAAGCGGCGAGCGGTGCTGAAAGAAGACTACGACGCGGCCAGCGATGCGAAGGAGGAGATGACCCAGCTCCAGCGAAGGATTGATGACACGATCAACAAAGCGTTCCGCTCAACTCCTGCCGAGCCGATGGCCGATCTGCTCGCTCCTGCGGCCCAGGCTCTGCCCTTGGAGGAGCAGCCCATTCGATCCAGTCAGAGCTCTGCCCAGCCGGATGCAACCTCTGTGGCACCACCGGGCGAGAGCCCTCTGAGAATCACAGCAGACGATGACAGGCCTCTTCGGCCGGCGCAGACCGCCGCGGCAGCTTCGTTCTCCGAGAACGGCAAGAGCGTGGCGCCAGCGTCGGCGAAGACGGAGGTCTCATCGAAGCACAGCGAGGCCCCTCCATCGTCCTTTGAAGAATCGAGAGACCTGAGCCTCGGAGAAGACAGCTTCCACCCCACACAGCCTTCCGCGGGAGCGACGCGTGCACCACAGGATGGATTGCAGCCGAGCCCAAACACGAAGCCCGGCGTCATCAGGCCGCCCAGAGGGCGCGTCCGGTGTCTGCAGGACGTCACCGACGTCAGCGGCCTTGCAGAGCCAGACAACGTCTCGGTGACGCTGCTGGAGGAGAAGAGAGCGCTGGTGGACCTGCTCGGTGCGGATCTCGTCGTGTGCTTCCTCAGCAAGGCTTGGGTCCACAGAGAAGGCGCAATCAAGAAGGTCACACAGCTCGTGCAGCAGAAGGCGCTTGGAGATCCGGCGGTATTCGGAGAGCCGCTGGCAGAGATGGTTGTGTCGGGGCTTAAGGACAAGATTGCGCAAGTGTTTGTGTCAAGCGCCTCCTTTCTGGAAGCTATTGCGCGATCGGGCGTCGAACCCCGTCCGCATCAGGCCGCCGTCGTGGCTCTCTACGAACGCCTTGGCGAGAATCAGTCGCGGACGCGGGAGACCGCTCGGCGGACACTGCTAAGCGCCAGCGAGGCCGGGGCAGCCTGGACATCGCTGGTTCTGGGGGCGTCGCTGCAGATGAGCGGCGCGGTTAAGAAGCTGCGGAACAACCGCCGATACGTCATAGCCAAGGTGGAGCTCCTTCGCGATCTTGTCAGAGGCCACGGGTTCGGCCTCTCCGCGCATCACTGGAATCCAAAGGACGTCATGCAGCACGCCATGGCCCTGCAGGCCCTGACGCACTCTAACGGGGAAGTGCGCCACGCGGCAATGGAGCTGACGGTAGAGATCTACAAACTCGCGGGGGCTGCCGCCGTCCAGGGGTTTGTCGAGAAGCTTCGTCCGATTCAGCAGGACGAGTACGCCCAGGCCTTCCGAAAGGCTAAGCGAGGAGCCACGACGGCTAGTAAGCGTCCTCGACCGAAGGAAGGCACAGCGCACCAAAGGGCGGAAGCAAGCTCCGGCAGCAAAAGCTGCCACCAGAAAGAAGTTCTAGATCATGTGGATCGGCAGGTCCAGCCGGACTTCGACGCCAAGATGAGAACGTCCGGTTCGGAGCTTTGGGATTACACCTGTCAGTTCTGTGGGTTGACGAACCCCGAGTTCGACGAGCATGGGCTTGATCTGCACTACTGGAGGGACTGTCCGATGCTCGTGAGCTGCCGGGAATGCGAGCAAGTTATCGAGGTCCAGGGGCTCTCCGAGCACCTGCTGAGCGAGTGTCCCAATCGGGAGTTGTACTCGGCCTGCCCAGTGACTGGAGAAGCGGTCAAGAGCCATCAGCAGTCCGCGTGGAAACGATCTCCGTTCTTCACGCCCCTGCGGGAGGGTGCCATTGGCCGCTGCCCGCTGTGCCACGTAGACATCATGGGCTCGGTGCCCGACGACAGCGGCGCTCGCACGGAGACAGAGCTAGAGGACGGCACGTGGAGGGACCACCTGATGAGAGCGTGCCCACGGAACGAGCGCACGATGCGATAGTACAGGCGATACCTGCGTGAAGGGTTGGTTGTCCTAACGCTAGATCAACAACATACTAGATCAATAACAACAACACACTAGATCAGTAAGTCCGGTTTGCGCTGACGGAGTCTCGTCATTCGTACACTTTTACCGAAGTTGTCCGCAGCGATCGGCCTCTCTAGCTCTCGGCTTTCGCTTGTGCTTCTGCATTGCTCGCTTCCGCAACGGGGCGCTCCCACGTGCTCGTCTGCGTCTGCGGATTATAGTAGTAGTTGCGCTGATACGACGGATCAAAAACCTCCTGCCACGGCTCCGGAAGAACCCCAGCATCCTGCTCCGCCATGGAGGGTCCAGTCGCGGTGGAGGGCTCTGGTCCGGCTTGGGCACTCTGCTTAGCGGAGGACTCTGCCGATTCGGGAGCCGATACCTCGACCACCTTCGTCTCCTCCGCGGCTCCATCCGAGGCTTTCACCCCTGCCCGCGGATCCGTCCACGAAGACTCCCCAGTGGCGTGGTTGTAGTAGTAGTTTCGCTGATAGGTCGCATCAAACACTTCTTCCCACTCAGCCGAAGCTTCCTTCCCGCTTCCTTCCGCGCCGGAGGCGTTGCTCTTGCTGACAGGCGCTCCATCCTCGGCCGTCTTTGCTTCCTTGAATTGACCCTCCGTGTCGGGATAAAGGTACTCAGCGGGAAGCTCCACATCCCCGATCCTTTGCCGCTTCGCCGCCGGTGCTGTGTAGTCGTCCGGCACCTTGGGTGGCCACGAGCTGAGAAGACCAGCAAAAAGGCAGGCAGACTCGAGGGAAGCGCTTTGCTTAGAAGCTCACCTCCAAGTTGGGATTCTCCGGTGCTTGCATGTTCACTCCCCGCGCTTCCAGCATCGACACGGCTGCGTCCATGTTCGCACGGCTGGAAACGAAACGAAACCAAGAACAGATGCCGTTAGCCTACCTGCTCGCCCACGAACGCGCGATGCACGCTTTCCATTTACCGGATAGCTTCTTGTGCGACTGGGTTTGGATCGTCGCGAGCCCAGCGAACGTTCAATACCTGGTTACAGAGTAGACATAAGCGGCGACGAGGTTTGGGCTGGTGCAGAGTAAGGGCACGGCATACCTCATTCGCTTCCAGCGCCTGATTTCTCATCGCCTCCTTGGCGAACTCCGCCGCTGCACGGACGCGGTAGCGCACGAATGCAGTGCTTATCCTTGCCACTACGTTGATGTGTTCCACCTGAGGGGTGCAGCGTTGTCATGAGCTCGCGATCATCCAGCCTGGAGGGGCCTGCTGACCAGCATACCTCTCCCCACACCTCAAAGTGCTTCCTAACGCTCTTCTCGATCTCCTCGGGGCTCTTGTACGACATCTTGTTGATGCCGGCTACGTAGAGCGTCCGACACGGATTATCAAAGCTCCCCACTCCGTCCATGTCTTCCCTGTGATCCCGATGCCTCTCCCGGCCGAAGATGTCATGCATGTCCCCGATGCGCACTTCATCTTCGAGCTCAGGAAGCCGGTGCAGGTACGAGCAGTTGCTGCCCTTGCCGCAGAACCCTCGTGCGAAATGGATGCAAAACAATCCACTCCGCCCTTGCGCCTTGGCCTTGGTGTATCCCGCGTCCTTCTCGGGATCGCACCGAGACTCCGCTGGCTCGTTGTTCTTCCCCTGGTGCCAATTCTCCCCAATGTACTTCCCATACCTAAACGACGTTGGCGCTCCAATCAGCCCCCCCCCCGCTGCGCTGGCGATTCGTGTGACGCAAACGTACCAAATGTTGTACTCTTGGTTGCCCTCCATGTTGTACTTGACCTTGCTGCCCATCTGCACCTGCACCCGCGCCGGACGCTGCATCCATCTGGCGTTGAGGCTTGCGATGGAGACGGCACTCGGGTCGGTGGTGCCGCGGCCAAACCAGCCGGAGGCCATCGGCGTCGCGCCAAGCTCCTTTGGTCTCTCCCACTGGCTTGCCCCGGTCTTGGTGTTGTAGTAGTACAGCTGGTTGCTCTTGGGGTCCATGACCTCCTTCCACTCCAGCGAGCCGTCCTGAAGGAACTTGGACAGCTCCGGCGTCACGACCAAGTTCTGGGAGTCAGCGTCCTGTGGCTTCGCCGCCTTGCAGCGCACGCATCGCTTTCTCCTCGCATGGTTCTCCGCACCGCACGACTTGCAGATCCTGTGGGTTCACGACGCGTAAGCGGAGACAACTTTGAGTTGGATCCCCAAAGACCGCACTCCTCAGCTTTTGAAGTCGGCGCGCTTCTTCGCTTCCACATGAGTTTCGAGATTTTGCTGGGACTTAACTACGCACGACTGCCTTGGCACAGCCTCTCGCACTTCGCGCCGCGCTTAGCAAATCGCGCCACACACTACTACTCACCAGTTCTTTTCGTAAACTGTGAAGGAGGCTCCCTGATCTCCCACGATTCCCACCGCGGTGGCCTTCACCGGGAGGTCTCCCCAGGACTGCGCAGCCGTGTGCGACATTTCTTCTTGGCCTTCTCCGAGGACGCGCCGCGTCTCTTCGGAGGCTGAAGGCGTAAACGGCTCACAAAGAAGGCGCAAAGCTCTGGATGGACGGCTGGGTCGCGCCCGCGAAACTGCACGTTCAAGATCGAGACGTATCATACTCTAAACTGATATTGAATAAATTTTGAAGTAAAAAAACATCGTACGTCGCAAAATGATATTAGGCATCTACATTGCATACGATCAGCTGACTTTGCGTGGTTGGTGGCAAGAGAGAGAGGGCGCGCGAAGAAGGCGCGAAAAGACCAGGCGCTGCAAATCACCGTTCGCCACTTCGTGCGCCGCCGCCATCTCAACATGATGCACTGTGAGCATGCTAGGTTCCTTGTCTTTGGCGCTCGGACCTGCACTCTCCCGTCGTGATTGCGAAGATGCAACGGTTCCTCCGGATCTTTGCGCTTCTCAGCCTCGTCCGCAGCGTTTCGGCACAAGTGCCCTTCGGCGCGGTGTGTAATCTCTCCAGATACGATGTGTGGAAGGGGGAGTCGAGTGCTCATGGCCAGGTTTTCGTGGACTTTCCGCTGCACGGACAGCGCCTCAGCAAAGAAGTGACCATGGCACTCGCCTCGCGACGCTGCCGGATGGAAATGGCCAATCTTGTCACGCGCGAGGCTGGCAAGAGAGGCCCTGTGGACGACCGGTATATCTACGATGTGATGTGCGGCGACACGTGCCTTCTCTCGGACGAGTTGCACCTCGAGGCCATGCGAGAGAGCGGCTGCGAGTGCGCGGAGCTGTCCACCAAGGAAGACGATCCGCACTTTGATCCGCTCTCGCAGCATGATTTTTGCCGGAGAAGCAGTGGCTTCTTGCTCTGTGCTGAGCTGGAGAGGTGCGGCGTGTGGAACTGCGACCTCACGGACTTCATGTGCTTCCGCAATGAGTACAACCTCCAGACGATCAGCCAAAGAGGCCCCGGCTCCTGCTCTGCCGCCAGCAGCATCAAGAGCAGTGCGCTGGGCCTGGGCGCAGTGATCCTGCTCTCCTGTGCGGCCAGCGTCTTCCTACGACCCGGAGGAGGTGACTGATGGACGACGGCAAAGCATTTGAGTGATTGGGGGGGAGTTGAGCGGGATGGCGAGAGAGAATGGGGGACGGAGTCGCGATCGTCGCAGGCTGCAGCGTCACGAGGCTTTGGGGACCGAAAGCGAAAGGCGCGCCCAGAAGAAGCTCTGCTCGCGTGCAAGACAGAGAAGCCACCTTGCATGATTCATTCTCACAACGTTCGAAACACCTGTTGGCGCCGGAGCCACACTTCCTTTCTCCATCTGTCACATGCCCAAGCTGCGTGCCACATCGGCTCGCGTCGGCACCCAAAAAGGAGAGCTCGTACGAACGCAAGAGCTCGTGACTACCTTGGGAAGTGGCGATCAGCTCTGCGCATCTGTGGTGCACCAGTACAGGATTCCGCCAGGATCTTTCCGTCGATCCGGCATCTTCCTCGCGACCATGAAGGTCCCTTTGCGCCTCGCGGTTGCGTTGTCGCTCCCGATCCTCGCTTCTGCCTTCCGCGTCCATCGCTCTGCAGCGTCCCCGAGAGCTCTGGCGGTGCCGCAGCGAGACGTGCGCGGTCCAAAGCCGCTTGAGATGTCGCTTTCGAACGACCCCTTCTCCATCGTCGCGTTTGGCGCTGCGACCTTTGCGCTGGTCGGTGCGTCGGGCGCTCTGGTGTACTCCCTAGTCTCTGGAGAGAGCGGACTGGGCAAATTCCTGAGCGCGGAGAGGCAAGACAACCCGTTCTACAGCCGCCGAGGCATGCGCATCGAGGAGAGGGAAGATCCGCTGCCGTGGCTCAACCAGTTCCTTCCCAAGTTCGACTACGTGGAGGTGAGTTCGTCGCCGCGCTCTGCGCATCTCGTGGGAAAAAGGCGCCTGACGCCCGCTCACGGAATGCCACTAGGTGTACGGACGAGAGCAGGACGAGGCAGAAGAGGAAGTGGCCGAAGCGGCCGAAGAGCCTCAGGCAACACCCGAGGAAACACCGCCGAAAGCGTAAGGAAGGGACGGCCTTTTCTCTATGCGTTTCCTGCTTTCAGTACGCTTGCGCTGGGGCACACTCCGGTAGAACAAAGTCCTGGCAAGCAAGCCGCTAGACAAGCAGCTATCACCGCGTGAGTTATCGCAGGCGGGAACGGAGGCGGGGGTCTTTCAGGAGCCGATTGAGTGGCCCCTCGGCATCTTTCAGCTCCTCGAACGAGCCTCTCTGCGCGACGCTTCCCTCGTCCAGCACGACGACGCTATCAGCAGCTTGGATAGTGGTAGGCCGATGCGCGATGGACACGATCGTCGTCCCCTGCTCTTGCAGCTGCTTGAGGCCCTGGAGGACGATCCGCTCGCTCCACAAATCTAACGCAGCGGTGGCCTCGTCCAGAACCAGCACGGACGGCATCCTCAGGACTGCGCGCGCCAGGGCTATCCTCTGCCGCTGCCCTCCGCTCAGCTGCGATCCTCTGTCGCCCACCTTGGTGTCAACGCCGTCGGGGAAGGACGTCCTGGAGGACGAGAACGCGTCGACTCCTGCGATGGACGATGCCAGCTTGAACCTCTCGTCGTCAACATCCGACAGGCCATACACAATGTTTTCTAGTATCGTCCCACTGAAAAGAGACGTGTCCTGCGGCACGAGAACCACATGGCGCCGAAGCGTCTTCGTGTCCATCTCCCGCAGCGGCTTGCCCCCTATGCGGACTTCTCCGTAGTCAGGATCGTAGAGGCGGAGCAGCAAAGACGCGATGGTGCTCTTCCCCGACCCGCTGGTGCCACAGACGGAGATGAAGCCCCCCTTCGGCACTTGGAGACTCAGGTTCTCGAGAATGGGGGAGCCCTTCCGGTTGGAGTAGCGGAAGTACACCCGATCAAAATCAATGAAGGCCTCGTCGCTTGCGGCCACCAGCCCCGTGCTGAAGCCAGCCAGGTGGCTGTCATCCGCAGGGACCGCCTCGGCCGTGAAGACGCGCTCAGATGCTCCATCGGCCTCCATTGGAACGGATCTTAGCAGCGAGTTCAGCACGGGAGGCGTTCGAAGGGACTCGAAGAGGAAGCCGGCTGACTTCTCCCCAGCAGGTCTGCTTGTGTCGATGAGGCGCTCCGTCTCGTAGATCGGAGTCGCCGTCGGATCTGGCTTACTATCAATGATCTCAAAAATCCGTGACGTCGCGCCAGCCGCCTTCATAACGTCCGCATAGACAGTACCTATCGTGCCCATCTGATTAGCTGCCGGTCGGCCTACCGGGGCGACAGCATGCGGTACGCGGTATGCGGTATCCGAAACTTACTAAGGTTCCCAATCGCAAAGCCTACGTTGGCGCTATACAGCAGAAACGAGGTGAGCTCACCAGCCGTCATCGTGCCCTCGATGACTTGCTGGGAGCCGAGGCCGAGGACAATCACCACGGTGGCGTTCGCCGCTAGGCTGAGGCCGCCTTCAAAGACCGCCTGCTGCAGCCACACTCCCGTGCCCGCCCGAAATGCCGAGGCCAGCTTCTGCGCGTACTTCTCCTCCTCGATGCGTTCGCAGCCCAGGGCGCGGGTCCCCCGCAACGACCCGAGGGCCCACTCGGAGGCGGCGTTGGCCTCGGCCAACCGATTCTGAACTTCCTTCTGAGCTGCCTTGATGCGCCTGCCGAACATGCGGCCGCCCACCGCGACGGGAGGAATCAAGATGAGGGTCGCCCCGGCCAGTGAAGGCGACAAGTAGGTGAGGAAGGCAACGCCGCCTACTGAGAGCACCAAGGCTCGAAGACCCTGTGGATATCGGACTCTTCAGCTCTTCAGCTCTTCAGGATTCGTCGGCACCTGGTCCGCCAGGAGCGAAAAGCTTCCCCCCCCCCCGAATTCCACTCACTCACCGTCGTTGCAGAGGTCGTGACGGCGCCTCGGGCGGCATTTGCATCCGCCTGCAGCCTTGACAGCGCCTCGCCGGAGCCGTTTGTCTCCAAGAAGGACAGCGGCTGCATCAGCAGCGCAGCGTAGAGGCGTCTTCGTAGGCGATAGCTCACTCGCTCCCCCGCCACGCTCAGAAGCGCCTGCCTCAGCGCCACCAAGACCGACTGGCTTGCCAGTAGGGTCATCAACCCGGCAGCTGCCATCTGCGTCCCATCCAAGAAACGTCACCATCGGGGCCTGGCCACCGCTTTCCAGCCTTCCTTTGCTGCCTTTTCCTCACCGGCACCATTTCCGGATCCACGTCTCCTGCCAACGCCACGTCCATGACCTGCCCAAAGAGCAGCGGAATGGACAGGGATATCCCCGAGGACACCAGCAAGGAAGCTCCCGCTCCTGGGGGAACCCTGCGGCTGAGCGGAGGGACTCTGCAGAGCCACAACCTTGCAGGGGCCTGCTGGCGCGACGTACCTGTCAGCAGCAGCGAGTCTGGCCAAGCGAGGCCCAAGAGGCGTCGCAGACCCGGCCTGGCCTCCTTGGCCGAAGGGATTTCGTCGTCGTCTCGTTCCCGAAGCGGCGCCGTGGAGGACAGACGCCGAAAACAGGCAGGCCCTAGCGGCTGCCTGGCGAGCACCAACCGCCCATGGCGATAACAAAGCAGGCGCAACGAGGCGGGGCGCATGGCCATGTTCTGTGGCGGGCTGAGGCACCAAGCCGCAGCAAGCAATGACGAGCCGGCCGAGCGATCTCATGTAACCGTTTGAATCAGTTCGGACTCTAATAAATTGAGGTACGCAGTGATATTTACTATTTTGAACTATTGGATTTTTCCGAAGACGACGTCGGCGCCTCTTCTTTCCAGCTCGAAAAGCACCATCTTAAGAATGTCCTCGGCGCGTCCATCCGTCCCAAGCCACCCCGGGACAGACGGAAGCGCGCGGAGCTCGAATCTGTCTGTCGCAGCAACAAAAGGACAGACTCCAGAATGTGTCCTGGACACCGTCTCTGTCCGCGAGAGACCACTTCGTCATTTTTGCGCCGCGTTTTCGGCGCTTCGCGGCGCCGCTGCGCATCGCCGCGATGAAGGTTCTTCTTCGCATTCTCTCTTTCGTCCTTCTCTGTCCAACCCGCGCCCTGCCGCGGGCGCGCAGCGGCGCGCGCGGGCCGGCTCTGTACCGGCGCGCCTTCGGGGAGCTGGGCTCTTCGAAGAGCTACGAGCCCTTCGAGCGCCAGAGCGACCAGCACCTGTCCCGAGACGTCGCGTACCACGTGCGCAAGAAGCGTCTGGAGTCGGCGGTGGCGTCGCTGTGGCGAGGGCTGCGCTCGGAGGACTGCTCTCCCGGCGCGCTGCGCAAGTGCTTAAGCCTCGTGGTGGACGGGCTGTGCCGCAGCCGGAGAGTCCAGGCCGCCGAGGAGCTGGCGATGCGCTTTCACGCGGCGTCGGGCCTAAACTTTTCCTCGGTGATCGCCAGCAGCCTCATTCACGGTTTCGGGACCATTGGGCAACCGGACGAAGCGCTGCGCCACTTCCGGGCGCTGCGGACGGAGCATGGCTTGGAGCCGGACGTGTGGTGCTTTGCCACCGTGACCTTCGCGCTGTCTCGGAATGGCCGGATGGAGCAGGCGCTGGAGCTGTACCGCGAGATGCTCGAGGACGGCGTGGAGCCGAACCTGGTGGTCTTCAATGGCCTCATGGACGGCGCGGCCAAAGCGGGCGACTACAAGTCAGCGCAGATGCTGCTCAGCGAGCTTCAGAAGGCGAACATCATGCCGAGCCAGACCACCTACAACTCCCTGATCATGTCCTATCTCACGGCCAAGGAATTCGGCAGGGCAGAGCTGATTCTGCGGCATCTCGAGGAAGGCTACACGACCGACCAAGGTGCGTACGTGGTGGACCGCCTCCGCTTCGGCCGCGCACGCAGCTGCCCTCACGCTGCCCCGATCTCGCATTCGCAGAGATTCCCTGCATTGTGTCATACAGTCTCTTCGTCGCCGCATACGGGAAGAAAGGTGACATGAAGAAGAGCTTGGAGTTCCTGTACCGCGCGCGCCAAAGGGGGTTGGCCCCGACGGCTCACACGTATCACAGCCTCCTCACCACCGCCGGCAAGATGCGGAGCTTGACGCTAGTGCAGCATGTGCTCACCGAGATAGAGCGCGACGGGCTGAAGAAGACGGACCCGATTCTGCAGGTGAGGCGGCCTTCCGCCTTCGCTCTCTTCGGCTCCGGCGTCGGCAGCTTGTTTTCGGTGCAGCCTTCGTTGGACGCTTACCTTTTCCACCTTTTACCTTCTCTCAGGCGATCATACGGGCCTTGTCTTCGTGCAACGCCATAGAGAAGGCGCAGTCGTTCCATGACGAGCTCTGTGCGAATTGGAAGAGCTACCTGGAGTCGAAGGGCATCCAGGGAACGGACGTGGCCATTCAATTGGATCGGTCGGAGCGGGGGCTGCTCCAAGGTATCAAGCGCTAACTCGGCCCGAAGAAGCTTGCAAGCCTGAAGTGCCTGATTGACGCGTACCGGCGTTGCAGATCCTGAGGAGTTCCCCCCGCGACCTACTGCGATGACGTTCGTTACGCTTGCGAAGTGCTACGCGTCTGCTGGGGACATAGCGGCCGCACAGGAGACACTGCTGGCAGCCAGGACGATGCCAGGTGCGTGGCGACTTGTCTTTGCGTCGCGGTCGCCGCGTGCGTGCGTGGTCGCGGCGAGCGTGCGTGGTTGGCTCTCTCATCTTGCTGCGGTTCCCTTGGACAGGCTGCACGCCGCCGGTGTCAGCTTCCAAGCTTGTGTATAGTCAGCTTCCGCCGCATTTGAAGAAGCAGTTTCAGTATCAGAATCATAAATCAGTGGAGTCGAAGGTCCTGAAGCAGACTCGGAAGAAGTTTCGCGCCTTCCAGCCGGAGGAAAAGGACGAGAGCGACCTTGCGCGGCGGCACGAAGTCCGGCGGGCTGGGGCGAAGCTGGTCACCCTCGCGAGGGGCGCGAAGAGCGAGAGAGATCGGGACGCAGTGCTGGAGCGAGCGCGCCTCATCGTAAAAACCATGACAGCCTCCAGCGACATGGCAGGAGCGCTGGACTTCCTTAACAACCTCCGGCGAACGCAACTACGAACGTCGCCCCGGCCGAAAGGCGACCAGGGGGGGATGGACGCGCAGGACGACGGCACAGATGCGCACGCGAGCTCGCAGAGCACCCATTTGGAGGGCCTGAGATTCCTGGACATTCTGCCTTTCTAAGGACTTCCAGAAGAAGGCTTCTAGCTTGAGCAGTGCCGCAGCAATGCTCCGGCGTGCCGCGCGATGTGGCAATTCGGTGCCGGTCGAGAGTCACTGAGAACCCCACAAGCTTCTCGTTGTACTTTACTCTACCACATACCCAATGTAGTAGTCCTCGATGAGCTCATTCACCGTCTCCGGATGCTGAGGGCCCCGAAACCTCACCGTCGCGTCCTGGCCAGCGCCCCGAAGAATGGCCTCTCCACCCGGATGGCTGTCAACGTAGTCCGTGACGTCGAAAATCCGCTTGTCCACCACCAACCAGAGGTCGTCGACCGTGTTGTGCTTCGACACCTCCTCCATGGTGTATCCCCGGGGCTCCGGACGCGGCGGAGGCGCTGCCGTCGGCGGACTCCGCAGGCTGCTCATGATGAAAACGAGCAAGAGCACGCCGCCGAGTACCTAGGCAGACGTCGATCGGTACCAAAGTTGGACACAGGCATCTTCAGGTCGACGAGTCTCACCACAGCCAAGAATTCGGGGGAAAGCTCCATGGTCGAAGGACACAGGGCGCTCGACGCCGTTCGTGCCGCTCCGCCGACATACCTGCGGGCGCAGCCACATCGTCGAAAGATGCGCTCAAAGCTGTCAGCTGATATAGGAGTACCTGATGATACTTGAGTATCGCACACAAAAAAGCAAAAAATCTGGGTACTACTTCTGCGGAGTCAGCTGACGATTTTCTCGCACCTCCTGGGGAAAACCCCGCATTTTTAGCTCTGAAAAACAGGGCAAAAGGCTCGGAGTCCCCCTGAAAAAGGCTGATTTAGGCTGCCGCGGGTGATCATGAATCGTGGTGGAGCGGTGGCGTGGGGTGCCGCCTTGGCGCTCTTCGGGGCGTGGCAGTACTACGACTACAGCACATCGACCGGAGACAAGTACGACATACGTACCCTTTCCGGGCGTTCCACGTTGGACATTTGGCCGCTTCTAATCTGCGGCTTCTCGACAGCTTCAGTGGAGAGGCACAGGAGCGATGGAACAAGCGGCGGCAGATGATGCTGGAGGTCAAGAGAGCAGCGGGCTTCGATTCCGAAGCGGAGGTGGCGGAGAAAGCGAAGCAGCAGAGAGGCAAAGGCGGCGAAGCTAGCAAAGCTGCGTGACTGGAGCGCCCTCCGCACAAACGGGATTTCTTCTGGGTCTCGCGGCCCCGCGTCTTGCACACCCTATCCTTCACACTTCTCCGAGGCGCGAAGCAAGCATCCGAGCAAGCATCCGAGCAAGCTTCGCCTTGCCGTTCGTCTTGCCTTGATAGCTACAATGCTATTACATGCGAAATGAAAGCCACCACGGAGCTAATAAAAAAAATAAGAGGCACAGTCAGACGCGTGGATCGTGAGCATTCTGAAGAGGGCGGGCTTCTCTACGTCGGAACGTACTTGGCATCTCGAGTGTAGCCGTCGCGAACTTGACACTTCTTGGTCTTCTTGTTCATTGTGCAAGCTTTTTGCAGCGTGTAACCCAACCAGTGACCTTCGGGGATGCATTTCCTGCGAGGGCGTGCGTTAGACCACCGCGAAAAGGCGGCTTCCACGGGTGGACCTACTTCTTCTTGAAGAGACGCTCCCACGTGCCGCCGTCCCCCGTGCACATCTTGGCCTTGGATACGTCCTTGATGGGCTGCACCTGAGGGATACGAGGAGCAGGCTTGAATCGCTGCGAACACGCTCGGATAGTCCTTCTTGCCTTGGCTGGGCTTACCTTCACGCTGATGGCCACACGGTCCGGACCGATTCGTCTTGAACAGACTTCATCATCGAAGTGCTCCACCAAGTCAATGGAAAGCATGAACCGCTGGTTGATCTGTAGCAACGGCAAACGTTAAAGAGAGGAAGGGTTGCTGGGTGGAAGAGTTGCTGGGTGGAGGAGTTGCTGGGTGGAGGAGTTGCCTTCGAGTCGCACCTTTGTAATCGTGACGGCCTTGGTGGGCTCGTTGTCGATAAAGACTCGCAGCTCGTAGTGCCAGTTCGCCACGTGCCCTGGCCGCTCTCTCTGCAGGAGGGCCAGCGCCGCATCGTCCGCCGACGCGTTCCCAAGCACGGCACCCATGGGGGCGAAGTTGTCCGTCACATCCGCCTCATACAGGAGCACCTTGCAGTCCTCCAATCTGTTCAAGTTGAGATGGATGACGAACTCGCCCGTATCCGCCGAGCCCTTTATCGCCAGCCGTTCGCTGGAGAAGGCGCAGTTGTACATCTCGGTGTCGCATCTGCTCCACTCGGTCTCTTCGGAGGGCACGAGGTCCAGAGTGGCGCTGCACGCTTCATTGAGCTTGTCTGCGTTGCACCTGTCCCCGAGGCCCGGATGATCAAGCGTCCAATTGATCTCGTCCGAGTTCTCAACAAGAAGGCCCAGGTTGTTCTTCATCGCGAACATCGGTTTCTGCGACAAGAAGCACCGCGTTCGCACGGCGCAGAAATGCTGCTCGCAGAAGACTGGCCGAGGCAGCTTGGGGCGATTCGAGGAACCGGACACAATGTTCTTGACGATCGCCACCAAGTAGCCGGCCTCGTTCTCGCGAACGTAGTCCAAGACGACGTTCAACGCTCGTTCCATCATCACGAGGTGGTGGTAGATGATCTGACTCGCGATGAGATCGTGCCCGAGCAGGAAGGGCAGACCCCCGTCTGCGCGGTCCACGAACAGCTGGTGCTCCTTCCGGTGGAATCGCTTCGGGATGATCGGAGGATCCGCCATCTCGGCGCCTAGGAACGATCGAAGATCCGCTTGGTCGTGGAAGAAATCGCCCTTCCGCGGATCCAGCGGGCAGTCCCGCAGATCGCAGTTCCTCTTCGCCAAGCACTCCAGCGTGCAACCCTCCGGCATCTCGCCGGCGCTCTTGTAGTGCTTGTAGGCCTGCCAGCGCACGTTGTCCAGAGCGCGCCCAAAGGGCGAGTAGATGGTGCGGCTCATGTTGTGATACTGGTAGAGCTCATAGTCGAGAAGATCTGCAGCACGGGTGGCACGGTCGCGATCCTTCCAGGCCGTGTCGAAGTACATGAGCATCGCCGCCGGCTGACTCTTCACGGAATAGATTGCCCTCATGTAGGTCTCCAGGATGGCGGCTTCTTCGGGATCGATTGGAGGAGGATCGGAAGAAGCGGCTTCTTCCTCTCCCTCTCCCTCTCCTTCTTCGTCTTCGTCTTCAAAGGTCTTCTTCTCCCTCCGCTTGATCTGCTTGCCTTGGCCCGGATGATCCCGGACAAACTTGTATAGCTTGGGTTTCTGGTGCCTGCTGAACACTTCCTTGTCCATGACCTCTGCAAAGACCATGTCAACGTCCTCGCCAACCAGGCTCTCCAGGCACAGGAGGCGCAGGAACGGATCCTCCTCATGCGAGTAGAGCGCGGAGTTCCGGATCTCCACCCCCACATGCAGGGTGTTCCAGAGGTCTTCCACGCCAAGCTTGAACAGCTCGAGGAAGGACGTCTTCTCTGTGCCCGGAAAGCCCGACATGATGGCCCCTCCGATGCCTGCGACCTTCAGGTTCACGGTGTACCAGGACAGCTCCCTTCCCTTGCCGACGATGTCCCTTGCGACACCTCGCAGCATCTTCAAAGCCATCTTGGAGACAAGCAAGGTGTTCTCCGACGGATCCGTGTCGTCCTCCAGAACTGCCCTCGCGAGAATCTTCGCATTGCCACCGTAGTACTTGACAAGCTGCCTTCTCCGCTCCCGCACTTTCTCCAGAACAAATCGGAACCTCTCCCGTACGATGACCTTCGTCCTGGTTGCGTCCCGCAGACGATTCTTCCTCTCACGCTCACTTGTCGGGGCGCTGCGGGGCTCATTGACCCTGATGGGTCGGCCCGCGAACTGGTCCCGCTTGGCCGTCGTCTTCTCTTCCGGAGGTGCCTCCACTTCAGGCGATCGGGCAGCAGCCTCCCTGTCCTCTTCGAACGTTGGCGCAAACTCGTACTCGCTGGTCAGGATGGTTCGGAAGAAGTTTGCCGTCTTCATGTTGGAGGGCACCGCCTTCGCACCTCCGCAGGCGACCGGCTTCTCCTCGGGGGCCGCTTCCGTGGCCCCACTGACCTTCCTCACGAGCACGTTGCGCACCTCATCCACGAAGCAGTCATCGAAGGCCTGCTTGATCACGGCGCCGTCCCTGTCGCCGTCATTCGACCTCCGCGTCGCGTACGGCCGGGCCACGCCATTGTTGTAGTACCTGGCCGCAAGCTCGGGGAAGGAAGACACGCCGTACAGCAGGACATCCGCAGCCACCATGTGGCTGAAGCTCTGGAGCACTGGTGCGTCAAGATGCAGCTGCAGCTTGCCACCGATGCTCGAGAGCGCCTTGCGCATTCGCGCGATCGGGAAGTCCTCCTCCTTGCCTTCGCTCATGAAGTGCACGAAGACGGACAGGGGCGCATCGAACTGCCGCCGGATCTTCGCCGACTCCAGGGCGTGGCAGAAGGAGCTCAAGACCTGCACAATCTCGTCATCGGTGGTATACCGGTGCAGGCTCTTGCCTTTCTGATACAGCGACGCAACATCTCCGCGGCGAAGGTGAAGCACAACGTGGACGGGGACTGCTTTTTCTTCGATTGCGATGGCAACATCGCTGCGGAACCACTCGAGCTTCTTGTCGGGGTGATCCTTCATCCAGAACTTGTGCTGAAGAACCCTACACAAAGCAAGCAAGACGCTCAGAACAAGGAGCAAGTACCTCGGCGACGACGACGACGACGACGACGACGACGACGACGACGACGACGACGACGACGACGACGACGACGACGACAACGACGACGACGACGACGACGTCACTCATGCTGAAGAGACAAAAGGACAACGAGAGACAGCTTACCGTCGTGCGATGTCCCGGGTTTCGAAGCTCGTCTGGATCTGCCGCGCCATGCCTAAATTGCAGAGCACCAGTGGCTCCTCCACGCACTCGGGAGGCACGGACTTCTGCCCCGGCGCTGGCTTCAGATCCTTGATGGGCACGATGGCCTTCGCTTGATCGACCGTCATGCAGCCGTCCGCGTAGTTCAGGTACGACTCCACCGCCTCCGCGGAGAGGCCGTGGCCCATGTCGTCCAGCGGTTTGGAGAGAAACATGCATCCTGCGCCGGCGAAAGTCAAGCCAAGGTTGGTTTGCCGGAGGGCCGTTGTTGGCAGAACGGAATCGCGGTGCAAATCGCGCGCTTTGGTAGACTACCTGTGTCCACCGCGATCGTGAAGAAATTCAGCATGGACAACATCCGCGCGCCCATGCCGCCGCCGGCCACGGTGCCAGGCGCCATGAAGCATTTGTCCTTGAGCTGTTCATCGGGCGGTAGCGAGCACGGCACTTCGGCCCGCGCAAGATCCGCAGCGTTCAGCAGCAGCACGCTGAGCAAGAGGCCACGCCACATCTTGCCGAGCGCCCCAAGGACTCCTGTACTGTGATGCCACTCCTCGCGTCGTCGTGAGCCGCAGACGTCTTCGACGCGCGTCACGGAGTCATCCTGCGCGTTGAGCGCCGGAACTTAGCTTCGCGACTTCGGCGCCCACGTGGTCCTCGCAGGCCCAACCTCGAGGGCGTCGGAAACGCGCCGATGTCTCTTCACCTACGGGCGAGGGATATGACGTGGCGCTGCGGACCTCGTCGGAGGGCTCGTGCGCGGAGGGCGGCGCGCGAACTTTGAGAAGGCAATCCGGGTGGAGGAGTACGGTACTACAGCTTGTGGGCGAGTCAACACCAACAAGATCGGATCGTCTTCCCACCGATTGTGGAAGCTGAATATCCGTTGAATAAGGATACGGTTTTCGATTTTCTTCAATTTCTTGGAGTTTGTGGGGGGTATGTCAAACATACTCAGGTATCCAGGAGTACCTTCGTCCTGGGTTTCGTTTTTTTGGCCTTCGGTTGACGGGACCGGAAGGACTCCGACTTGAACGGGAAATTATGCTTGATGGGTGCGCCAGCACGCTCGCCCTCGCGCTCGCCCTCGCCATAGCTATGTTGTTGCCGCCTGTGATGCATCCTCGACGTGGCCTAGCACGCAGCCACGGAGTGCAGCGGGGGTAGAGCTAGCTAGCTACAACGCGGCGCCCCAGCACGCTGCCGCACAACCTGATCCCGCATGTGCTCGGCCGTGAGCTGCCTCCACCGTCGCTTCGTGACCTCGCTTGTCCCCTTGTGTGACACGGTACGTTCAGTTCCGTGTGGCGCAAGAGATCGAATCTGAGACCGTCGAGTCGGCGTTTGGTGAGGGTGCGTTGCCGCGGCAGCTTCGCCGTCCCATGCGTCGAAGCGTTGTCCATCATTCAAGTTCTATTTGCTATCCCTGGCAGCGTATGACGCATTTACATCCATGTGTGGCCGTTTCATGTCAGTTTGAAGATAGACATTTGACCAATGAGGGAGCGTTGTCTGCCGGATTCACGGTTCTCCATCCAATCAAATGATAGCGAGAGGCAAGAGACCTCAACGCCGGAACGCAGCGCATGGGTCTTTTGGACCTTTGGAGTCCCTCTCCTCCGGACAGACCTTCTTCGCGCTGTGGACGCTCCCACCACCCACGGGGAGCCAATGCGGAGCCAGCGGCGCCCGCACGGAATAGTCGGGCGCCGCCTGACGTTGCTGTGCCTGGCGCTGTGCTTGCACGGCATCTGCGGAAGGCTCACCAGCGGGTATCTTTCCGAGTTGCTGGCCTTCCTGGACGCTCAGGTCCCCGCACCTGGCAACAACGGCGAGACCAACAACGCCAATGCCGACTACTTTGGGGGCGTCGTCCGGTTATCCTTTCACGACGCGGCGGGGCACTGCCCCAACTGCCCCTGGAAAGGCGGCGCAGACGCCTGCCTCGACTTCACGGACCCGGAGAACAACGGACTGCAAGGTACGGCCTCTCCGAAGCTCCCTGAGCGTGGTGCCCCATCGCGCCTGACTGCTGGAGATTGCTAGGGGACGTGACGCAGGGAGGAGAGATGCTGGATGCGAAGTACGCCACCTACGAGTTTGCAGATGGAACCAAGCTGGCGGACGTGATTTCCAAGGCAGACTTCTACCACGTCACGGCGTGGCATGCCCTCAGCGAGGCGCTGGACAGAGATGATCGGGGCAGCTTTTCCTTGCCTATGGGTACGTCCGAGATACCGCGGAGAAGAGGAAAGGAGAGGCCGAGAGAGACTCAGGAAAACGAAGAGACTCGGACCAGAACGGGCAACTAAGCGAACGTTCTCTCTCTCCCTCTCTCTCCCTCTCTCTCCCTCTCTCTCATGGCAGATTTTCGCTTCGGGAGAATCGATGTATCCAACTGCACGGTAGACTTGGATGGCGACGACGTGAACGACGAGATTGGCCGGCTGCCGCATGCCGAGAAGGCGCTGGGCGAGGTGGAGCGGGTCTTCGTGGATCGCCTCGGCCTGACACACCGGGACATCACGGCCCTGATCGGTATGCACACCCTGGGCCGTCTCTCGAGGGCCAACTCCGGCTTCCAGGCAGTGTCGGGCACGGACTCGGGCGTCTGGGTCAGGGAAGACGCTGCTCTGAACGGTGGAGGGCCAGGAGGCTTCTTCGACGCCATGATCGACCGCCCATGGAATCGCGTCACCAATGACGATGGCAAGGTGCAGTGGCTCGATCCCAACAACGACAACACGATGATGCTCAACACCGACATGGCGCTCGCCTTCGAGATTGGGACCGATGACACGGCCGTCACGGACGACTGCCGCATCCCCGGCGGCCAGAAGACCCTCGACGCCTGCGGGGGAGGGCCCAACTGCGAATGCGATGCCGCCGACGTGGCCACGGCGACCTTTGCCTTTGCCTACAAGGAGTCGCAGACGCTGTGGCTCGCTGATGTCGCTCCTGCGATGCAGAAGCTTCAAGAGCAAGGCTATGACGAAGGCGAACTCTACTGCCTCCCCGAGACATGCACGAACCAGGTGTACTGCGACTTGCCATCCGATTTCGGCGTCGGGATTCAGGGGAACGCATCAGGCAGTTGCCAAGCATCCGCGAGCTTGCTGGAAGACGCTTCCTGCTCCGTGACATGCGCCAACGGATTCGTGGCGGTGGACGCGGGAGCGTCCACTACGTTCACGTGCGACGGGGCGCTGGGGCTCGTGGCCGCAGATCTTGAGTGCTCTGACCCGGACGCAAGCATGCCCCCGACTGCTGTAGCTTCTTCGCCCCCAACCGCCGCGCCCACCACCACGTCTGCGCCATCGGTCTTCCAATCTCCTTCGCCGACCATGGGTGCGAGTAGTGGAGGCCGTGATGGCGGGTTGAGCGACGAGGAGACGATCGCTATTGCGGCCGGTGCTGCGGGCCTCACTCTTGCACTCGCGGGAGCAGGGTACTGCATATGGGCGCATCGCTTCCCAATCGCTGCAAGTAAGGTGTGAGGTTGAGTCGCAGCTAGCCACAATCGCAGCTCTCTCTCTCTCTCTCTCTCTCTCTCTCTCTCTCTCTCTCTCTCTCTCTCTCTCTCTCTCTCTCTCTCTCTCTACCTTGATCAGAATCGTGCCCACCAAACTACACTCTACGCCGTGGGGAGAAGGCGCAGCCGCGGCTGACCGATGATCCCCTTTGTATATCTCCGAGCCAGGCACGACGTCCATAGCTCCGTGCAGGCCTCAAAAAGCTCTTGTCCAATGAGCTTCTAAAGCTGAATGGCGCTGTTGGCGTCGGCCCTTGAGACAACCGAAAGTTGGCGAAGGAAGGTCTGCATTCGCAATCGACTCTGATCTGGTCGTTCCTAGCCCAGCCATCCAGAGAAGAGAATTGTTTCATCTCCTGCGTGTGTCTCCCGCGCTGCGTCTGGTTGCCATTTTTATCGCCCCCACGACCTATCAACAGTCTCCCTTCTGCCTCCGAGAGCTTGACTCTACGAGAAAGCTTCCAATCGATCGAAAGTCCTTGGCAAATCCATTGCCGCCTCGCCGATCTGCTTTCCGAGGCTCTCCTCGCTTGGACGCCGGCGACTCCTGGTCGATTGCCGGGCCGCTGCCAAGCTTCGGGACCCGCTTTCGATTCTGCCTCGTCTGCAACGATCTGTCCTGGAGATCCGAGGTAGCCACAGTTCGGTCCAGACTGCTGGGTATTTTGTGAATCTGTGGTGCAACGTAGCCTTTCCTTGCTCGCCTCCTCGCGGCCACCGCAAGGTTGTGCGCCAGAATGGCCCCCCGAGTCAGCTCGGGGTACGCGGAGCCCTCGTGGTAAACAAAGTCCAGGCCGAGAAGCTCCGTGTCTTGCCCGACACGCAGGAAGGATCCATCCGCCTTGTCTTTGATCAGGGAAAGGCCGAACGACAGCAAGCCAATCGGCACCGCTGTGAATGCGAAAATCGCCCCAACCGCTCCCGCCTGCGCTCCGAGCAGGCTCCAGCCTCCTCCGAACAAGAAGCCTCCGTGATTGCTGGCGTGGTCGTCCCGGGCAAAGTGAGCATCCAGCAAGTCAGGCCGGGCAAACGCTGCAACGGCCAGCACGCCCCAGATGCCCGACACGCCGTGGACGGCGATCGCATCCAAGGGGTCGTCCACTTGGCACCAGAGCAGTGCCGTGGAACCACCTTTGTAGGCAATGAAGCCTACCACGCCGATAATGGTGGAGGCCCAGAGATCCACGTACGCGCATGACGCCGTGATGGCAACGCAGCCGGCGAGCAGTGAGTTGTGAGCTTGGGGGAGGTCACAGGTCTGCGTGAGGCTGTACTGGTACAGCAGCGCGGCCGCTGCCGACGAGCACGCGGAGATGATGGTGTTTGCGGCAACCCGTCCGGCGACCTCGATCCCTGCTGCACTGGCGTCCAGCGTCGACGACGCATTGAAGGCGATCCAGCCAATGAAGAGGAAGAACACTCCGACGTTCGCGAAGGCAGGGCTGTGCCCGCGAAACTGATTAACCTGCACATCACCCTCTTCGTGTCCCTTGTAGAAGCGCAGCGTGCGTGGGCCGATAACGCAGCAGGAGGCCAGCGCGGCGGAGCCGCCCGTCAAGTGGACCACGCCGGAGCCGGCGAAGTCCACGAAGCCCAAGTCCTTGGCGAGCCAGCCGTTTTCATCCCAGGCCCACCTGACGATGTGAGGGTACAAGACGCCCACTAGGAGCACGATGTGAAGCAGGTAGGCTTTCAGCGTCATCCGCTCCGCAACGGCGCCAGACACGATGGTGGCCGTCGCGGTGGCGAAGCACATCGAGTGGTACCAGGGGATGGCGTTCTCGGCCTTGGAGACGCAGAAGTCATGGCCGGACGCCTTCGACGCACCTGGACCCGCGATGCCGAAGCCGATCACAAACCAAGTGAGCGCGCCGAAGACCATGTCGTAGATGTTCTTGAACATGATGCTCTTGGCATGCTTGCTGCGCACGCTGCCCATCTCCAATAGGGCAAAGCCAGCTTGCATGAACAGCACGCTGGAGCCATGCAAGATGAGCCACATGCCCAGCTGAGATGCCTCCAAGCCCTCCTTCAGCGCAGCCAGCTCCTCCTCGAGGGAGCTCATAGCTCTCAAGGAAGCTGCCGCCCCCCTCGAAGCACGGTCACTCGTCCGCCCTTGGTGAGCTTGTCCACAGGGCGTCGGGCACGATGCGCGCTCGTATCTCAGGAGCAGAGCAGTTGCATGGCCGCCCCATGCTGCTCAGAGAAGCAGACCCGAACACCTCGCCATCCATGAAGAAGAGCGGTGCAACAACCTGCAACCTTCACGGAAGACGTCGCATAAAACTGCCTACGCCAGCGAAGACCCGCGAGCCGGACTGCAGATCCACCAACCTTGGATGGCAGCAAAAGGACCAGTACATTGACAAACGCGCCGGAAGGGAGCTCCGATGACCACTCTGGCTCCCCCAAAACCGCGTCCAAAAACATGAGAACAAATTGGACTCTGGACTCCAGTCAGCCAAAGTCCTGAGTGAAATGTGCGATATTCATAAAATTAGTTCACAATTTGGCTTACTTTTCCCGGACCCCGGACTATGTACTACAACTGTCAAGGTTCTTCGCTCCTGCCGTCGAGAAAGACGAAAGGGAGGCGGTCAGCGAGCTGTAGCCTCTCTTTGCTCTCCTTGCGCTCATGCTATGCAAATTGTGGAAAGAGAGTGTCGAGCTGATCCAGGGACGGGCGAGTCTGGCCTTGTGCCACGTGTTTGCTGGAAATGAACGAGGATTTCATTTTGCGCTTCTGCTATGAGATTCTTGCCTTCTCTCTCTCTCTCTCTGAGACCTTCGCCATTGTTTTGGGGCAGCAACATGGTATGAAAGCGTTGCGAATTGGATGACATAGTGAGATTTCGTTACGTGAGTTAAAAACTTATCCAGAGTTCCAATCGTAGACTCGATGAGAACCGTTCTCATGCTCTCTGAAAATCCTTGCACCCTGTTGCGCAAGTGGGCCATGCAGATCAATCTCGTTCTCAATCGGGCCTCTTTCACGGACTTCCCTCAGGCAAGTGCCGCCATTCTTGTCAGAGCCAAGGAATTCGGAGAGCAGGACTCACCCGCAACCCTCCTCTCCAGGTCTGCCAGAATGCAGTCTCTAGCAATCTCACCTCAGCTCAATTCACGTCCACTCTTTCCCCGCCCAGAACGACCGCCACGCGGTGACCGGCCGCTGGTGCTGGAGACCCGCACCGATTCTCCGCTGTGCTCGCTGGCACACGACAGGCTTGTGGGCGACTTCATGGACGCGGATACGGACGCGGACTCGCCCGCGTTGCTACGTTTCCGCACTCGCCGGTGGGCGTTCTTCCTAAGGTTCATGTCTAGCACGGCTCCCTGCGTCAGCTCCGGGTAGACGGAGCCTTCGTGGTAGACGAAGTCCAGTCCGAGCAGCTCCGAGTCTTGGCTCACGCGCAGGTAGGTACCGCCTCCTTCTGTCGGTATCAACGAGAGGCCATACGCGACCAGGGTGATTATCGTCGCCGTGAAGAAGAAGATCACGAGGACTGCGACCAGCTGGGCGCCGAGCAGCGATCCATTTCCTCCCAGCAGGAAGCCGTCGTGATCCGGCTCGTGATCCCCCCGCGCGAAGTGGGTGTCCAGGTATTCGGGCTTGGCAAACACTCCCACCGCGAGGGCACCCCAGATCCCGTTGGCGGCGTGGACGGCGATTGCGTCGAGCGGGTCGTCGATCTGAGCCCACAGCAGCAGGGTGGAGCAGCTCTTGTACACGCCGAAGCCGATGGTGCCTATGAGCAGGGCGGCCCAGGACTCTACGTACGCGCAGCTCGCAGTGATGGCCACGCAGCCCGCGAGCAGGGCGTTGTGAGCCTCCGGAAGGTCGCAGGTGCCGACGAGGCCAAACTGATACACCAGCGCGGCAGCGACGGAAGCCGCTGCGGAGATGACGGTCGTCGCCGCGGCCTGGCCGGCGATCTCGAGGCCCTCTGCGCTGGCGTCGAGGGTGGACGACGCGTTGAAGGCGATCCAGGCCGAGAACAGGACGTAGACGCCCAAGTTGGCGTAGCTGGGGCTATGGCCGCGGAAGTCCGTGACCTTCACCTTCCCGTCCTCGTCCTCGTTGAAGCGCAGCGACCGGGGCCCCAGGATGAAGCAGGAGGCCAGCGCCGCGGTGCCACCGGTCAGGTGGACCACGCCGGAGCCGGCGAAGTCCACGTAGCCGAACTTGGCGAGCCAGCCATCCCCGTCCCAGGCCCAGTTCACGATGAGGGGATACACGACGCCCACCAGGACCAGCGCGATCACCAGGTAGGCCTTGAGCGTCATGCGCTCCGCCACCGCGCCGGACACGATGGTGCCCGTGGTGGTGGCGAAGCACATCGAGTGGAACCAGGGGATGGCGTTCTCGATTTTGGTCAAGGCGAAGTCGTTGCCGATGGCGCCCGAGGCCCCCGGCCCCGCGATGCCGAACCCCAGCAGGTACCACACGAGCGCGCCGAAGGCCAGGTCGTAGATGTTCTTGAAGAGAATGCTCTTGGCATGCTTGCTGCGCACGCTGCCCACCTCGAGGAGAGCGAAGCCCGCCTGCATGAACAGGATGCTGATCGCGTTCACGATCAGCCAGATGCCCAGCAGGGAGCTCTGGATGCTCTCCTGCTGCGCCAGCACCTCCTGCAGCAGCTCGTCGCTGATGCTGCTGGTGGAGTTCATCTTCGACACCGCGCAGGCCAGCCGTGCGGAGAGGCGACGTGAGACCGGCGTACAGCGCCCTCGGACGCTTCGGAACACAAAGTTGGGAACGGCCCTCCTACCCGTGTCCGAGTCTATCCTGGGCTGTGCATTAGAGGCGACAAACGCGGTAACGAAGTGGCACCAACGGATTGGGGCCGTTCGTTTTCACCGATCTTGATTGGTCAAAAAGAACTGAAGTGGCACCGAGGGACGGAATCTATTTGAATATTGCATAAGGCTATGAGTTTCAATGACGCAAGACTTCCCGGAAAAGAACCGAAAGCTTCATGAAAAGCATTGGACGCGGTCCACACGGAGGCATCGCACCGTCATTCAAGCGACAGGATTGGCCGCTCCGGGGCCTGTCTGTTATGTAGCGTCGCGTCACTCCCCGTCCCTCGACGTCCGTTCTGTCACAACAGGGACGTTTTGAAAAGTCGGAACATTTTCGATGGCGTCACCTGCCGATTCGCGCCACATATTGGAGGCTCCCGAGAGCGCTCGCATCCCCTTGCAACTCTGCTCTGGTGCTGAGGTCGCAGCCGCAGCCAGGATGCTGGGGCCAAGAGGAGAGGCGCGAAAGGCCCCTCTGGAACTCATGACCACGTTCCTGGAGGCGACCGAGGCGAGCAACTTGGCCGAGGCGCTGAGACTGGCGCAGCAGATCGTCCGCTTGGAGCCTCGCAACGCGCTTATGCGCGAGTACGTGGAGGTGCTGCAGAGGGCAGCGAAGCTGGAGGACGACGAAGCCGCTGCGGACGACGACTCCGCGCAGACGGAAGGAGTTGACGATGCAAGCGACGCAAGCGACGCAGAGGCGGATTCTGCCGACGACAGCGACGAGGAAGACGACTTTTCCGCCTCGGAGGATCTCGGCGACGCCGACGAGGACGGCGAGGGAAAAGGATATGCCTGGGATCTGAAGCAAGACGAAAAGAACAGCGCGAAGGACGCGGAGAATCCCAAGCTTCGCGACGACGAGCCGCAAGCGATGCCAAAGGACGATGGGCTCGGACTGGTGTCCATGGAGGACATCACGCTGAATCGCGGCCAAGGTCCAAGCTTCCAACGCATTCGCGACGCAGTGGCGACTCTCCGAAGGGAGGCCAAGGTCAAAACGACGGAGCGGTGACACCGGCAAAAAAACGGCCCTGATTCGCCAGCATGTCTCAGGTTGATGCCATCTTTCACTTCCAGCTAGGTTGCATCTAGCAAACGGCTCTGCAGTCTGCTCCAACTGAGCTTGAGATGAAGTTGCGGGAAACGTCTGCCCGAAACGTCGATTCCTTGCGCGCACGTGCACCCAAGCCAAACCAAACCAAACCAAACCAAACCAAGGCAAGGCAAGGCAAGGCAAGGCAAGGCAGTGTTATGCGATCGAGCTCTCCAAGCGTCGGTTGATGACGGAAGCCTCCGCGAGTGCAGTCCTGACCGTGTTCAGCCGATAGGACACTGCCGGGAGCGAGTGCGCACGACGCCTGTGGATAGTTCGTACGATATCGTTAGCACTCTTTGCGTATACTGCACGTTGAATCAGATGCGGACTCACATTGCCAGCGTCGGACTGCCCCAACATGCGATGAACCATCTCGGGAGGGATGACTGCACCGCCTGCTCATACAGAAGCAACGCCTGCATCAAATCACATGGCGTCGACGCCTCCTGTACAAAACTTTTCCACGCAGACATGAACGCCGTGCTCCAATGCGTCTCCGAGTACGCTGCCCGGGGCACCTCGGCGGCAAGAAAGAGAATCTCCTTCGCAACCCGCTTCACGCTCTCTCTTCGCGATAGGCGACTGCCAGGGCCGGCTGCTATCTTGTCCGCTGGCGCGCGCAGCGTAAGCGCTTCTCGAACCGCGCCTAGGTACGATCCGGGTTGCAGAGCCGTGAATGTCGGGTCATCGGCATGTGCCTGCAGGGCAGCTGCGGACTCGAGCAAGGCCTCGAGACTCTCCTGGAAGTGTTTCACGTCTTCTTGTGGGCAGGCCTCGATGGCATCGCCAGCTTGCGGCGCAGCGTGCGACGACTCGCTCAAAAGTTCCTGCGGTGTGCGAAGCAACTTCCATTGGGACGCACCCTTGTCGGAGCTTCCACTGCTTGGCTGCTTTGCCCGCTGGAACAGAACCATCGGCGCGGATGGAAGGAACAAAAACTCCGTGGGGACGGATTTCGTGGCCACCTCCATCGAATAGGCGCCACCGTTGTAAATCATGGCGCAATGCGCGCGCATTCCTGGAGAAATTGCAACCGACACTTGTTCCCGCTGACTCCTGGCGGGCTTCTTCGCCGCGCTGCCTCGCCCTCCTTCTGCAAAGGAAGCTCCGGCGGTGGGGGTCATCTGCTCGCTCATGATTACTGCAGACGGGCCCCCTTGTGGCAGAGGAGGATTCGACGGTGTCTCCAGCTTCTCGATTTTGACGCTCTCCTTGTCGGTGCTCGCAGCCCCGTTCCCAAGGCCGTGATCCCCTCGAACCCCAACACCCGTCCCATCCGTGCCATGGCCTTCATTCGCCGGCTGCGTGCCCGAATTTGTGGTCTCCGAATCATCCGTCTTGGCCTGCGCCTTGTCGGCCCCCGGAGTCCTCTCCTTTGCGGTCTTTGCCTTCTTCAGGGCAAGCAACGCCCGAACGAACTCGTCGACAACGCCCAAGCCACTCAGACGGAAGCGTCCCCGATAGAGCCTTTCCTGTGGTGATGAGCGGCGGCTTCGGCTCTCTTCTTCTGTCCAGTTGGGATCCAGCGGATCGTCTTCGTCTTCTCCGAAGGCATCCGGCGTCTCGCTTTCGAACTCCAGGTCCGAAGCCTCGTCAGATTCCTCCGACGCATCGTCTGTTGAGCTTGCATCCAAGTGCCGACTGCGGGAATCCCCCTGCGCCCGTTCTCGCTGTAGTCGAAGCGCTTCAAGCAGCTCCTCTAGGTTGACATCTTCTTCATCGCCATCGTCGTGAAGAAGGTGATACAAGTCTTCCTTCTGGCCCGGCGTTTTCGGAAAGTAGTCTGCTACCATGGCTGTATACACCTCTCCGTCAAATTCGCGTGCGACGTCCAATCCAATGTAGTCCTTTCCATGCTTTCCCTTCGCCACCTCGTCGCGTGAGGACTTTCTGGCCTTGGAGCCAGTCACTCTCTTGCTTACCGTTGTGACTAGCTTCGCTTCGCCGCCGCCGTCGCCCTCGTCCGGGTCGCTAGGCGTGCAGGCTTCGTTCCTTTCCGTTGCCGCTCTGTCGTCGTCATCGGAGCCATTTGTTTTGTTCTTGGGGCGCGCATCAAAGTACACTTGATCGCGAGATCCGCCCGGGCCCCTGGCAGATCGCCTCCGGGAGCGCGTTCGCATTGCACGTCCGACAGGACCTTCGCCATTGGCCTCGCTCTCGTCCGCTTTCTCTGCGAGCACGAGTCGATCTCTTCTGGGCTTGTCTCTGGCTCTTGTCTTCTTTTCCGTCTTCGCTGATGTGGCTTGTGTGCGTTCTTCCGCTGCACAGCCCTCGCAGAGAAGCAGAGCTTTGCGCGAGTTGCCCTTCCAATTCTCTCCAAAGACCTGTTTCGAAGCAAGAGGATGAGTTGGGATCCCTCCGCTTGCTCCCGTCCTCTTTCCTGTTCGCTCCGTCTGGTGTACCTGCTGCAATGAGCCACCCTTCTTGCACTTGTCGCATCGACGGCAGCTCCGCTTCTGCCTCCCTACATCCTCGGGAGGACTAACGCCCCCCTCGAGGACCGGATCACGCCGGCGCCGGCTTCGAGCGCGCTTCTGCCCCCTACCCGTTGCGTTTCCGGCCGCTGGCGCCGCAGCGTTCCTTCCGTTCCTTCTGTTCCTTCCGTTCTTGTTGACGCCACCAGCACCACGAGTCGTCGACTCCTGCTTCTGAGCTATCCTCACGCTCTTTGCCCTGCCGCCTTTGAGCTTGATCTTGAGCTTGGGCGAAGCATTCGCAGAAGCGGCATCGTCCTCCGGCGCTTCCACCGTTGCTGCTTTCCGACCATTCGGTCTGGAACCTGCTTTGCGACCCGTCGACCTGTTTTGGGGTTCTGATGCCCGAGCCTTCTTTGCTCCAGGTTTCCCTGGCTTCTCCTCGTCGGTCGCGCCCGTATTGGATCCTGACGAGCGTTGCTCGCTCGGAGATTGACCAAGCGGGCTATCCGAGTCATTGGTGGCCTCGTTTCTCGTTTTCTCCGTCTTCTTCCTCTTTGTCTTCTGCCCAAGGCGCTTTCCAAGCTTTTTCCGTGAGCGCACCCCTCTTCTATTTGACCGCTGGCGCTCGCCTTCCCAGTCCTCCTCGTCAGATTCCGAATCAAGGTCTGGGGAGCTCTCCACCAATGCCTGAAGCCCCGATCGAGCCAGCCGAAGCTTGTTCGCCAACTCGGGAAGGCTGCTTCCCCCCGTCGCTTCGCCATTCGCCGCTTCGCCGTCACCCAAGCTCGCGATAAGGTCCAGCAGCACGAGCCCGGCATCCACCCAGAACGACGGCGGAAGGCGATCCGGCGCCTCGCCTTCCTCGAGGTACGGCAGAATCTTCGTCGTCGACTTCATCAGCGAGTCATCAGCGCCTATTGCATCGTCGTGCAGTAGGAAGTCGAGCTCCGCGAGAATTGAATTCGATTGGAGCTTCGCCGCGTGCGCAAAGTGCTTGTCCATCTCCGCGATGGACTGATCTTCGTAGTCGTCATCTTCAGGATAGACGACTCTGCAGCCCCTCGCGGGATCGATGTCCGCAACGACGCCCTCGAAGAAACCCTGACCCGGATACTCTCTCAAAACGCTTCTTCCGAGATACGCGTGCTGCTGCTGCAGATCCATCTCTGGCGGCGGCGTTTCCAGGGCCAGGGCGCTGCTCCGGGAGCTGCGGCTCCTTGTGGAAGTTTCCAGCGGAAGTGCCGCCAGGGGCGCAGCTGATACTCTCTCGTTCTGAGCAGCAAGCCCTTTCGCGGAGACCGACGCCGAAGCAAGTTTGCAGACAGGACACAGCCAATGTCGAGCCTTGTTGTCCTCGAAGTCAGTTCTTGGAGGCATATCCGCGGTCAAGACGAACCGCTTGGGATCCTTCTTCGCGTCTCGTAGGCAGCGTCGACGAAAGACGTCGCCGCAGTCTTCACAGACCTTCACGGCAGAAGCGCTGCCCACATGATCCGCGAGCTCGTTGGAGTCCAGCTCCTCGCGGCACAGAGCGCACTCTTCTTTCCACACCGGCTTTCTACAAAGCGCCTCGGGAGACGGCGTCTCCACCCTGCCCACGAGGTAGTAGACAACGTACTTCTGATAGAGCTGGTTGAAGAGAGCCTCGAACTTGTCACACGCCTCCCCGAAGCGCACCCGCAGGGGAAAGTCATGTCCCTTGGGGTAGCCACGGCCCCGTACGCCATTGAGCATCCTCTCGATGTCTTGTCGAAATGCCTCAGGGCTGCCGTGGTAGCTTCCCAGTACGCCCTCAAGCTTCCGATCGATGGTCCTCAAGTCCACTGCATCTCTCAAGAGCCTTGCGTCGGCTCCAATCACGCTCCTGCTTCCGAGCAGTACATTGAACACCGAAAACTCGGGGCAGGAGCCCATGTGGCGTATGATTGCACGGCAGCAGAGCATGACGTCCCGCGAGCAAGCAGCGCGCAAGGCATACCTGGACAGAGGTGCGCCAGGTTTCGGCAGGTCCCGGAAGCAGCTCACGTGATGGCGGCGGAACAGGGTTCCGACGATTTGCGTCGCAGGAGGCAGGTTCTGCTCATCTCCGACGTCCTCATCCGCGTCCGATTCGGCTTCTGTGTCGCTCTGATTCGCGCGGAGGGTCGGATTGTACGACCAGTGCTTCATGGCGGATCCCACGAAGCTGTTGGTCTTGCAGAGCGGGCAGATCCACTTGTCTTCGGTCGGGAAGGCCGTAAGCCCCGCACAGTGGACGTGCCACTCCCGATTGCACCCGTCGCAGAGCACGGGCTCCTCCGCGTCCTTGCCGCATGAGCAGCAGCCTTCGTCCCACGGCGGTGCATGATATCCTCCGCTCATCGGACTCGCCATTCGGATCTCCCCCGGCGGACTGCTCTTGTGTATCAGCTGGATCGTGTCGGCCACGCTCCCCGGCAAGGGTTTCAAGAGCCTCTCACTCAGATCTTCAAAGTAGTCCGCCGCGCACCAAAGATCGGAGCCCTCAAAGTTGAAGCGCTTCGCGTTGGCCCACACGAGCCGAAGCTCGTCCCGAAAGCCCTCGACCACCCCTGGACCCCAGCCATACACCCCTCTCCGGAGCCGCCGATGGATCGTGCGCAAGTCCATCGGATCTCGGATGTGATCGAAGTACGTCGGCACCTCCTCCGAGCGAACCGGGACGTGGAAGGCCTCCGTGGTCTCGAAGCGCGATATGCACAGGAGAACCTGCTCGCAGGCCATGGCGATGCTATCAAGGCCTTGGCTGGCCCACGGTTCCATGGCGCCCTGCCATGGCCCCACGCTCGGCACCCTCGTGACAAGGTCTGGGTGAGGCTCCGAGACCTTCTCTGGATCTAGGAATCGCAACGCAACATCGACGACGGCACGGCAGAGGCGTCGGCTGATCCGGGAAGGATCGTGACCCTTCTCGGCCTTCGCCAAAGCAGTATCGCAAAGCCTGTGCAACTCGTCGCGGAGATTCAGCTTGCTTCCGGGCAAACACCGGTCTGGAGCGAGGCCCGCGGCCTCCTCCACGACCTTTGCGCAGCGCGTGAGGCGGTCCAGAGCCAAGCGACGTTCGTCTTCCGACTTCGCCCGCCGCAGCCGCCGCGTCGTGCCCGCCACCAAGTCGTGGTCCTTCACGAGCTTGGCCAGGACGGCCGGCCATTGCAGCCCCGGATGCACCTTTCGCATCCTCTGGAAGAGCATGCGCGTGCTCGGCTTCCTGCGCAGGTGCATAAGCGTCTGGGCAAACCGGATGCCCTGCCCATTCATGTGCAGCTGTCTCGGATTGAAGCGGCAGAAGACTCGCAGGCGGTGACCCAACGCCGAGAGGATGAGAGAGTCTGCCGCTTGTATCCACCTTGGCGCTTTCCGATTCATGTTCACGGCAAGGACAAGGCGCTGCGTCGGGTCGGCCGTGGCGTTCCGGACCACCAGGTCGCGGACCATGGTGGTGTGCGCGCGGTGGTGATAGCCCATGAGAAACGCCAGCGCGGTCGAGGGGTCGTTGCCGCTCTCCAGCAAGATGTTCGCCTGCAGGATCTGGAGCAGCAGCTCCGGCCACGCTCCAAGCGCCGCGCCCCCGAAGAGGTGCTCGGCGCCGAAGCTGCGCGGGTCCCACACCAGGCGATTGTACATCCGCGTGGCCGCCATCGCCACCAGCTTCTCATACGTGAGCATGAGGGCTCTCGTCGGAGCCTCCAGCGCCCGGAAGAAGTCCTCGAGAGTGACGCGAGCCAGCGGAAGATCCATCGCGTCGCCGTAGGTCCGGAAGAAGTCCCACAACACCAGCGCGCCGCCCACCATGTCCACGTCGCTCTGCGCCATCTCGCCACGAGCTGCCGTGGTCCGCCTCACAGCATCCAAGCGAGATCCAGACTCGAGCACCTCAGCAGAGGCCGGCGTGGAGACAAGCAGCTAGCTTCGCAATTCGGAGCGGACGAGTCCAATCCCGTCGAACCGCCTTGCGGACGCGTCTGCAGGCCACGCCTCTCACAGCTTCGGCGCCCAACACCTCCAGGAGAGATGTGACCAACTGGCAGCGACGGCAGGACGCGGCGCTAACCGACGGCAGCCGAGGATTGCAAGGCTGGAGCGCAGAGAGAGTTTGAAGCCGCAGTGGCGGCCAAGGCATCTGCGGAGTGGGGGAAGCATATGAACGGTTAGAAGAGTTTTGATTATTCGTCATATGATATGGGTCAATAGACTATTTTTCGTTTTAAACCAAGGCGGTCGCCGCCGTTCCCCAAACACGCTTAAGCCGCTGGGTTTTACGCCGCGTTTGCCCCTTGTGGTGCGAACTACTGTGAGCCACC
>JAAMXY010000051.1:0-33260 GCA_019677205.1 Pinguiococcus pyrenoidosus | reverse complement strand
TTTGTTCTGATTGGATACCGTTAATTCCCAGTGCTGCGCTTCGTCCTCCTGATTGGTTGCGACTTCTAGAGCTGCGCAATGCCTAATCTGACACACCCATAGACATGTCAGTTCTGACAAGTCTGCTATAATGTGTCAGATTGACATGTCTTAGACACGTCATTCTGACATGTCCTTCTGACGTGTCAGAAGGACATGTCTCAGACACGTCAGAATGACATGTCCTGCCCTGAACTGCGCCATTGACGTTGCTTGCTTCTTTGAAACGTCGTCGCTTGACACTCTCGCACTCTCTCCTCGCAATCTCGGCAGCACCAAATCCGCCACCTGATCCTCCTCCCCACCTCGCTCCCCTCCTCATCTCCTCCTCCCTATCATCCCAATTCCACGCCACTTCCCAGCCAATCCCCCGCGCGCCGCTGATGACAGACGGACAAAATGCGAAGTAAATAATTCCGGACAGACAGACAAACAAACTGTTGGTTGAACTGTTTGGACTCTGTTATTCTGTCAGGATTGTCAACGAAACGCCGTTTCCCACTGATATCTTCGGCCGTTGTCTTCGACGCCGCCGCAGCCAAGTCACGGCGATCCACCCTCTCGACGTCTGTGCAATAGCCGAGCCTTCCCGGAGCCACGAGCAACATGGCGGCGCAGGTGGAGGCCTCCGACGAGGAGATGCTGGCCATGGTCAACGACCTGTCCTACAAGAATCAGGTGCTTTTCACCGCCTTCTGGCCCGCCAACAGCCCTCTCGTGAGCCTTGCTGGCCTCGCAGGCCATCTGGTTCCTCAACGCCTACTGGAGCGTGGGCCCGTGCTTCAGCAACGACGAGGAGGCCCGCGAATACGTGTGGAAGGCCTGCAAGCTCTGCGAGGAAATCGACGTGAACAAGGGCGCTGCTGGCAACGAGCTGGATGAGTTCCAGGGCCATCGCCTGCTGGAGAAGCTGGGCTGTGTGCAGACGGTGCAGGAGATGCGAGCTCAGCTGCGATCCATCGACATCGACTCCAACAACCGCATCTCCCTCAGCGAGTACCTCATCGGCTACTACACCATCGACTGGCACTTCCTCGTCACGGCGCCGCAAGGCGACAACTCCGACCGCGTGGCCAGGGCTTCTCGCGCCCTAGACGCTGCCAAGCTGGCGCTGGACGTGGCGGTGCAGTCGGAGCAGCAGGCGGCGGAAGCGCGGCGTCACGGAGAGGTGGCCAAGGCGCAGGCCGACGAAGCTCTCGCGGACCTCCAAGCTCGCGAGAAGGAGCTGGCGGATGAGATCGCAGCCAAGGATGCCCTCGCGAACGACCAGAGCCTGGGCATCGTCAAGCGGAACCGCGCCAAGGCCGAGAAGGCGCAGCTGGAGGCTGGCGACTCGCAGCCCCTCCGCACCGCCAAGATTCTGCAGGAGGCCACCACGCGCAAGCTCACCAAGGCTCTCAACCGAGCGGCGCAAGCCGAGGCCGCCGCAAGGGCAGCGGCGCAGAACGCGCAGGTGGCCTTTGCCGACGCCGAGCAGGCGCTCAACGACATCATCGAGGCTGGCGGCTCCGCAGAAGGTTCGCTCTGGTGGCTGGAGCGGGAGCTGGAAGAGGCGCGCAAGCGCATGCCGCGCCACAAGGTGAAGGAGCTGGAGCGGCGCGTGGCTGCCGAGAAGGAGAAGGCGGCGGCCGCGGCCGAAGTCCTCGCAACGGTGACGGGTGGCGCCGACGCTGCGGCGGAGCAAGTTGCATGATGCGGCGCGGCGCGGCGCGGCCTTCCATTTCGCCGGCAGAAGCGCCCAAGCAGAAGAGCAGAAGCGCGCAATTCTTCATGAGCAGACCTTGGCACCGGCATCGCAGTTTCGTGTGGGGCTTGCGATCTTGGGAAAGCAAGTGGCCCCAACCCATGCCTCGACGTTCCGTTGCCAACACCATCGCAATGGTTGTCGAGCAGGTTATCGTCGTCCAAGGAAAAAAGAGTGATGGGCAGGTGTGCGGTCGAACCGAGTTTTATTTGTGTTCGGCTCGTGAAGCCTTGGGTGTCTTCTGTGCTCGCCAGTGATCTCCTACGACCACGCGGATCACCACCCAAAACAAGCCCGTGAAGGCTGCTTCAGCCAATAGACATGCATGTGTGCACGAACGATTTCCTGCTGCCGCAACGATCCCCCCTCCCCCAAAAAAAACTTTTCGCGCCCTCAAAGCTTCCCATCGCTCACCGCTCTACACTGGTGTTGCAAGCGGGGATTCGAACGCAATCTAAGATTGGCCACCACAGGCGGTGACGAAGACGCCCTTCGACACGTGTCTCATTCCAACTGTCGCCTGATCAGTACCGCGTATCCGTCACCAAACCTCAAGATAATCTATATGACACCGCCTGAACGCGTCGCTCCAACGCCACGTTTGCAGGCGCCGCTGCGCCGTAGAACGCCAAACCTATTGGGGAGCATGCGGGATCTCTATGCGCTGCTCGGCGTGGAGAGACATGTCCATCCCGACGACCTCGCGCGGCGCTATCGCCACTTGGCCGCCACGTTCCACCCGGACCAACACCGCCGGACCACCGGTCCGGCGCGGCTTCAGCTGGTAGAGACCTTCCACGACATCAACACGGCCTATGAGGTGCTCTCCGACCCGCTACGCAGGTCAGTGGCCTTGTTGAAGCTCTGCAAAAGGCTGCCATAGGCAGATCGGCCAGGCAACCTGGCAGGCGGGGAGGACGGGGAAGGGGCTTTCCGCAGCAGGAGGCCTAGGAGAAGCCACGGCGAAGGGGGGGCGTACCTACGAGGCTTGGCATGGGCATTGCTGAAGAACGGGGAGATTGCCGAGTGTCTCTATGAGGAGAAAAGGAGGAAAACGTGGCTTGGAAGGACAGCAGAATGGCCTAATGCAACCCGATTCATCAGGAGAGTCTACGATGTGGCGGGTCATCAGGGGCTGAAGCTTCTGATGATGTACCCGGATGTCTCCGCCTACGTGCCCGTGCACAAGAACGTCGTGGTGCCCCTGAGCCAGACCGAGGCGGCGCGAATTGGCCAGGCCCTCGCAGCAGTTCAGGAGGGCGCCGAGGAGGGGAAGGAGCGACACCTCGGAGGGCAGAGCTGCGCCATGAGCTGCGGCCTGGACGCCAGAGACTTCACCAAGTCCTGGAACCCTGCGGACGTGAAGGTGTTGGTGCTCATCATGCAGGAATCGTTGAGCATGCGGCTTCGGCCAGGTGGGGATTGCCAATGTCGTTGCAAGCGACGTGCGGGCCATGGTCCTGATAGACTGCCACTGCGCTGCAGGAATGAATCTTCAGCTGTCGGCCTATACTCGACAGCGGGGACGGAATGGGCTCTCCGGGGCGGACGTGGCGATCACGCGGAAGATGGGCGAGACGGACAATGCGACGTCGATCAACGTGACGGGCAGCTACTCCCACAACCCAAGCGTGTCCATCGGCATGAGCCGGAAGCTGGCGAAGTACCTGACCTCTGGGTTGCAGCTGAGGTGGCAGGAAGAGGGCCTTCAGCTGCGAACTGATCTGGGAAACTCGTACGGCACGACAGTGGTTAGCGTGGGGAAGAGCGGCACCGGCGCGCTGGTGAACTTCAAGCAGGGAGGCGCAAAGGAGAAATACAATATCCGGTACGATGACACCAAATGGGCCGTCTTCCGCAGCCGAAGAAGATTGAGGGATGACTCAGAGTGCGCGCATGCACAGGTACACATTGAGCATTCCCTACCAGGAGTTGACCGCAACGTCTGAGCCGGGGGACTCGTGGGCGGCGATCGTAACCAAGTGGGCAGTCGCAGCACCGAGTGTGGGCGCCGAGGGATATCGCAGTTTTGGGGTTCAGGGTGCGGCCATGCGGCTGCGAATGCAGCGGAGAACGTGGCTGGATGGGTTCCGGCTGCACGCGTCCGTGAAGATGAGATACGCTTCGTGGGAAACCTCGCTCGGCTTTTCCAACCTTGCCGAGGAGGTGGCCAACACGGTGACCTTCCGGTGGAAGGTGATGCTTCACTTCAATTCCCTAGGCTCGCTGAGCCTCACGCTGTCCGTCCAGCGTGGAGCGGTAGACTTGTCGCTACCGATCATGTTGTACTCGAAGACGCACTGGAGTGTGCACCTCGTCGCATCTTTAATAGAGTTAGGCCTGGGCCTCTTCCTTTGGTAGGTCTTCCCTGTTCATGCGGGTTCTGCGAAAGCTCGTGACACGCTCGCACCTCTAGGAGGAGCCCGAGCGAGCGGCTCGCGTCAGCAGACGCGGACCAGGGCAGCGCGATGCTCACCAACGAGGCAGCTTTCCTGGGGATGCGTGAGAACGCACTCCGGCAGCAGCAATGCATGCTTCAATCGATAGGTAGACTGCAGCTGGCCAGAGAACGTGAGCAGAGAGCCTCGGCCGAGAGGCAAGAGGGCGCTGGGGAGGAAGACCGTCCCGGCGAAGCGCATCTGGAGATTCTCATGGCAAAGTATGGATGTTGCATTCATATGGTGGATAGGCGGACCGCCGCGAGCGAGGAGGCTACGACCGCGCGGTCCTACGCACATGATGAGCTGGACGTCACGGTCCCCCTGCGGTTTTACACCCGCGAAGGCACGTGCAGCCTACCAGCAGGATCGAAGACGGCCTTGCTGGGATTTTGCGACATGAGGTCCGAAGCGAGATCGGATGGGCGGCCGCAGTCCAGGCCGCCCTTCGCACTGCGAGATCCATCGACATGGAGCTTTGGTCTCCGCGAGGAGCGTCGGCTCGTCGAGATACCCAAGCTGATCGTCCGGTACCAGTATGGCGGCCACGTCTGGGAGAGGTCGTACGAGGACCACGAGCCCGTGACCCTCCCAGACCCCCGGGCGATGTGCCTCGGTGAGGCGGGTATGGTGAGCTAGACGAGGCGCCGTAGGTACGCAGGTGGAGTAGGAGGAGGATCGCGGATGTGCGGTAAGATCTAGTTGGGCAGCTGCTGCGTCTAAAGTGATCTACCCCTATGCCAACGGCGTTCCTCATGCACACATGACGACAATCAATCACGACGGGCGAGCCCCTCTGTGGCATGCTCTATGAATCTGCTCGAACCAGCTGCGGTCCGCTCTATGCCACCTGCGGCTGGTACTCGTCAATCTTCTCCATGAGCTTCTTGGAGTAGTTCGGACTGTAGTATTCCACAATCTCGGACGGATAGCACGCGTTGATCTGGTTGATGTACTCACTAAGTTTGCCTCCCACGGTTTCGTTGAGCTCCTGCAGATACTGAAGCCCGCCGTTCTGTACAAAGGTGCGCCGCGCCTCCACGTCGTGGGGAAGCAGCTGTGCAAACTGCCGCAGCACATACTTCTGCACTTTGATGGGACTGTCCCGGAGCAGCGGCTGCAAGGCCTGCAGGTGCGTGCACTTTGCCAGCACGGCCTTCAAGCTCCGTCGGCTCTTCATCTTCAGGTCCTCGCTGCTGTCCTCGTGGACCATGCAGGCAAGCAGGTGCCGAAGCACGTCGGCCTCCGCCAACGCTCTGGCGTGATCGGGCGTGTGCCGCCCGATCTGGCCCAGGGTCCAGGCGCAGGCCGCCTTGATGTGGTCCTCGGGCTCCTCGACAAGCGCCTCCTTCAGAGGCGCCACGCCCTTGGACACGATGATCGCGAGCGCGAGCGTCTCGCTGAAGGCCGCGATGAAGCCCAGGGCCATGATGCTGGGAAGCTTGGCGTTGCCGGGCGCCTCGCTCACGTGATCCACGAGCGCGGCGGCTCCGCCCGAGTTCACAATCAGCTTGGCGAGCTCCGGGGTGTGCTTGGCGACCTCCCGTACCGCCGTGGCGGCGTTCTTGCGCACGAGCTGGTCATTGTCCTTGAGGCAATTCAAGATGTTGGGGAAGATCTCGGCTTCGACCACCACCTCCGCGAGGTCGACGGAGTGCTTGGCAATCTGCGCCAGGCAGCCGCACACCTGGCGCTTGAGCTTGGCGTCGGGATGCGCGATGAGTGGCGCCAGGTACGCCACGGAGCCCGCATCCACCACGGCCTGCGCGAGCTCCGCCGAGTGCTTGCAGATGTCGGACATGGCGGAGGCCGAGATGCGCTTGAGGGTCACCTCCGGCTCCTGCAGGCACAGAACTAGAAGCGGCACCGCTCCTGCGTCCACCACGCTCTGCGCCAGAGTGGCGTCATGCTGTGCGATGTACCCAATGGCCCACGCGGCGCTCTCCTTCACGGTGGGGTCAAACTCCTCGAGGCAGGGCACGAGGGCGTCCAAGGCCTGGCTGTCGACCACGGCCTGCGCCAGGTCGGGGCTGTGCTTGGCCACCGCCCGCAGGACGAAGGCGGCCGCCTTCTTGTAGAAGCGGTTCTGCTCGCTCAGGGAGTACACCAGCTGGGGCAGGATCTCGTTGCCCACCACCGCCTCGGCGAGGTCGTCGGAGTAATTTGCCAGGCGGCCCACTGCCAAGGCCGCGGATTGCTGGATGGAGGGTACCGAGTCCAGCAGCAGCGGCCTCAAGAGCTGCATGACGCCTGCGTTTTGCATGACCTACGCAAGGAAGAGACGTGAGTGCTGCGCTCTCCTTCTTTCCACGCTTTGCTGCCATCTCAAAACGCCGGAGGCTCCTGCTTGCAACCGCTGCGAAACCCGGACGGCAGGTGCCTCTTGGCGCCTTTTGGTGCCTTTTGGTGCCTCTTGGTGCCTTTCACCCCTTCACACGACGTTCTCGATTGCAAGCAGGCGTCTCCATGCCTCTTGCAGCAGCGCAAGCGCCGCTCAGATGTCCAGGGGAGGTGCGGAAGGCTACCAACCTCGATGTTTTGTGGCCTGGTGGCCGCCTCCGCCACGGCCTGGACGAAGGCCACGCGGGCCTTCTGGTACGCCTCAAAGTGCTGGAGCACCGACACTCCGCTCATCGTAGCCTGGGAGAACGTGCGATGCAACGGCGGTGCAAGGGAAGTTGCGGCAGGCGAGAGGGCGCCAAATGTTCCGACTGACGGAGACGTTACGCCGTTTTGCTTGGATTCGTGTCAGCTGATGCGATGTGACAGCTTGTAGAAGCTTTGCTATGGCGCTAGAGTGGTGGGAAATGACGAAAGTTTGAAATTTACTTTATAATACACAGCTGGATAGAGCAAATGTCATGGGACTCTGATTTGACGGCAGGCGGAGAGCCCGAGCGCGCCGTCTGACACCAGACCAGAGGAAAAGGCCTGAGCGCCTCGATTGCATGGCATGGCCATGGCCTGGGTGAAGCGCCTCTGGATGCATAGGGCGAAGTTGGCACGAAAGAAGGCAATGGTGCCTTGGGAGGAATAGGCAGATAGCTAGTCTGTCATACTGCCGCCCTAGCGCGCTGCATGATGTTGCCGGCCGGCGCGCGCGGCCGCAGCCAGGCGCCCGACCTTCATTCCTTTCATCCCGCACGATTCTCTCATTCTTGCGTACCACGGCGCATCCATACTGCAATGCGCGCAAACCTCACCGACGCAAGATGCAAGCAAGACCCGACGCCAACGAACGGCGTTACCCAAAACTTCAAAACAGAATCTCCATGTAAAATCTTCATATCCGTTACAGTAACCCCGTTCTTCCCTCCTTTTTCATCTGATCTCGATTCTCTGTGTTAATATTATTTTCCTATGTTTTCCCGGATTTTTCCCGCATTTTACCGTACGAAGGCCGGAGAACCCTTCGATAGCCGAAACCGGAATGACACGTCACCTTCTCGCGTAACCCCCTTCCACGACCATTGCAACTCCCCATCAGTTTGCGGAAACCTCGCGCCAAAAAGGGCCTTTTTCGTGCTTTAAACGCCGCACTTTACGCCGCAGAATCCGGCGTCTGAGCCGTCCAATCTCGCGCGTCCGCGTGTCAAACGCGTGCAGGACCCTTTGCGCAACCATGGCCACCGGCGAAACCACCTTCGCGCCGCTGCGCGACTCCCCGGAGTCCAAGCTCCTCGTTCAAATCATGGAGGCGCGCAATCTGCACAGCCGCAGTCCGGGCGGCAACGCGGACCCCTTCGTCACGGTGAAAGTGGGCGAGAAAATCCTGCAGACCTCCGTGCAGAGGCGGAGCCTCAACCCAGTCTGGAACGAGACCATCATCGTCCCGGCGCAGACGCTCGCGGACCTCTATCGCCAGGTGCCGTTGCTGCCAAGGACCTGGGATCTCGTCTTGGAGGCGTGCTGGCGCCCAGAGACGGTGTGGCGCTTTTGACGAAAGAAGTGGCTGTGAGAGATCTTGGAGAGACGTGAGAGAAAGGGGGGCTGCACCGGAAGCGCTTTGTGAGCGAAGAATGAGGGAGGCGCGGCGCTTGGAGAAAGATCTTCCGCGTTTCTGGACGCCACTTCTTCTACCGCAAGGGACACTCCGGCTGCGATGCATGGAAGGATCGTCCCGTGCACGAAGCGCCAAAGCGCGTGCCGGCGAGATACTGGGTGCGTTCGCTCATTCATGTATCTCTTGTGCTTGTCTTCTTGGTCGGCAGACGCTGGAGATCTCCATCCGCGACAAGGACTACTCCCTGGCGGGAAGCTCCAAGGGCGACGAAGTGATGGGCACGCTCAAGCTGCCCATCGCCCGCGTTGCCATCGGCGAGGAGATCGACCTGTGGTTTGAGCTGGAAGGTGCGGCCGACGCTAGTGCTGCACGACTCGCTGCATGGTGGCGTCTAACGAAGGATTCCGTTCAATTTGGGCAGGCCCGGAGAACGATGGCCAGGCGCACGGCCATCTGCACATGGTGTTGCGCCTTGAGGGCCCCTTCCGCACCGAGTTCAAAGTCATGGAGAAGCTGGGCGCCTACGTTGCCGGCATCACGGACAAGGTTGCCCACACCATTGAGCAGTCCAGCACCTCCGCCAAGCCGTACGTGTTCAACAAGTACACCGTGGTCGTGGCGGTCCCCGTTGTCGCCGGGATTACGGCCAGCGCTCCGCTGATCGCGGTTGCCTTCACCGTCGGTGCGTGGGCCATCGTTGCAGCTTGGGTCCCCGGTCTGTCTGACCCGTAGGTGCTGCGCCACCCGGCAGGCTTTCCCCTCTTCCTTCCCGTCATCATCTTCTCCGTTCTTGCGATCGTGATGGTGTCGACCATCTCCATGGCGATCGCGGTGACCTCCAAGCCGTCGCGCAATCGCGCGATGAAGATGGTGGCGCCCATCCTCAACAATCTCAGGTAGCTGCAGAGGGCAATGCGCGCGACGTGTTCTCGAAGACGCTTGCTCACCGCAAGGATCGCGATCCAGGGATACTCCGGTGGGGCAGCAGATTCTGTACCAGACCGGCCCCCGCCCCGGGCTGGAGGACGTGCTCAACACCTTCATTCCGCCGGAGAAGAAGTGGGGCCGGCTGTACATGTCCCTCACCATAGATCTGATCGGCAGCTCCAGCTATCTGCTCCCGCTGGTGGGAGAAGCTGGGGACATCGCATGGGCACCGATCCAAGCGATGCTCGTGAGTGCCATGTTCCGGCGATCAAGCAAGTAAGGCGGTGGTCACGTGCGGACGATGGCGTATCGTGCAGCACGCTCACGTCTCATCACCACAGATACGTCGCGTATTTCTCGTTCGCTGAGGAGATCTTGCCGTTCACGGACATCATCCCGACCGCGACTCTCGCGTGGCTGAGGATGTACGGGCCGGAGGTTTATGACGAGATGAAGGCGACCGTCATCGCCCGCCGGGAGGCCAGAGAGCAGGAGGCGATTCCGGCCGCGCCGCAGCCGGAGATTACGTCTGGCAACTAGGAGAAGACCCTCGCGCAGGCGAAGCCGGCGGACTCGCGCGGCCTTGTAAATTGAGAGCTCCGTGATTGTTAAAGGATGCCGCACGCGTCCTCGTGGTCAGCAAGCTGGGAGACGTGTTACGGGCGGGAATCTCAGGGAACTGGCCGTCGGGAAGACAGATGCATCTCTCAACCCTAGATCCTGCAGATTCGTAGGAGGATCCTCCCTGGCGATCCTCATGTTTTCAGGAGATGTAGATGCAGGAGAGGACTAGGACATAAGCATTGTCAACCTCTACTTGTTCTCTCTTTCTGTCTCCTTTGTCTTTTCCTTGCTTTGTTTTGCTCTCTTCCTCTGTCTGTCTCTTTGTCCACATGCTCGGTTGCGCGCTTGGCATGAAAAACGGAACCGATCTTGCGTCAGGAAAACCTCCCCGGTGAAGAAAGGACGAAGGAGTACGACACCCTCCGCAGAATGAAGCGCGCAAGCGCCATCAGCGCCAAGTCGACGGGAAATCTGGAAAACGACGTCCGAGCAGTGGTCATCATCTCTTCTTAAGTGGGTGCAGAGAAGCTCCCGTCGGAAAGGCGCAAGGCCGACAGAAGTGCCCACCTAATCAACTGGATGCTCGACCGGGTGTAGAAGATGGCGAAGATGTAGTACACAGGAGTGGCGCTGATGAACATCATGATGCCAGCACCTATCCGGGGAGCGGCAGCGGCCATAGAAAGTTTGAGAGACTTTGCGGGACGAGGTCGTCAGCGTGACCTCGCGTACCTGCAGCAGCCTGCGTCGCGATCAGGCCCAGACCTTGAATGACCAGCATCGTGACGAAGAGTTCGGTCACGCCCTTGCGTGACGCTAGCAGGGCAATCAAGAATAATGCGCAAAGAGGAGCGCAAAGAGGAGCGCAAAGAGGAGCGAATGGTTCAGAAGGCTGGAAAATGCCTGCGTTTCTTCGCAGTGGGAGCCGTCTGCGTTCTTTACCGGTGTCGACGACATCGAAGGCGCCGGGCAGCTCATTCGGAAACTCCGGCTCTACCACCTTTGCGTCCAAGTTCCTTTGTTGAGTATTGAGGGAATGGGCTATTCCGACGGAAGCTTGGCGGGTACCTTGGACAAGTTGACGTCCGCTCGTAGAAACAGGCTTATTCCGGTGATCACGTTGAGCCCAGCTGCACAAGACAACCGCACCAATGCCACAAGGATCAGACCTCTTGACGCGCGCCACCACTCAGCATAGTCCTTACCAAGAGCTCCGAAAAGCAGCTGATAGAACACCACATCTCGATTATGCGGAGCGGGTTCCGCAAGCAGCGCCAGCTGAGCGTTTTACCCAGATCATACGGGAGTCTTCGGAGCCCGCCGACCAAATCGACTGTACGTACCGCTGTGACTCGTTCTTGCTCCGGCGCATCGTCGCTCTCGCGATGTGGAGACACTAGCAGGCCGAACGCGCTCCTCTGCCCGCCCGGAAGAATCACCTGTCGCGGTGCGTTCTCCTTGGTAACTCGCGTTCTGCGAAGGCGCGAAAAGCCACGTTACAGGGCGCTGAACTTTCCATTCACAAACTGTGCCCAAAGCGCCGAAAGGAAGCATGGAGGACTCGACACCAAGCACGTTGTATCGCGGACGCACAAAGCAAGGAAGAAGCTTCGCAGACCAAAGTGCACTACGCAGACGTAACGCGATGCGCGCAGTTCGGCACTTTGCTCTGTGCGCTACCTGCTCCTGCTGAGTTGGTGGTAGATCAAGCGCGTGTCCATGCTGCGCCTCGGAAACGCGAACTAACTTGCACGCAGACACCCCGCGCGTCGAGTGGCTCTCGGCCTTTCGTGGTTCTTTCGGTGCGCTTAAGGCGTCGGGCGCTTCGGATTCTTCGGAGGAAGAAAAGGGTTTCTGGAGGAAAACACCCAAACGCGTCTTGGTAAAGTATATGCTTAGAATTTTTCTGAGGAGACCATCTTGCACAGCCCTGATCGTGGATCGCGTTGCGGACGCGCCCCACACACCAGTGGTGTAGTGGTAACATTTCAGCCTCCCACGCTGGAGCCCCGGGTTCGATTCCCGGCTGGTGTAAGACTTCTTTTTTTTTGCCTTTTTCTTTTGGTCGTTGCCGCCAGGTTCTGCGCTATTTACATTCTTGGAGGCATGGGAAGAATAACGCCGAGCGCTGTTTAAATTCCTAAACCAAATTCTAAAGTTATCGCGGATCGCCAACAATTCTCTCGGATCCTCGTTTCATAGCAGCGCCCATCTTGCGCCGACGTTCGATCCACTTCGATCGAGCCAATGATATTGCCTTGCTCATATTTTAATATTTTGAAATATACCGCAAATCCAATGAAACCCCTTCCCTTCTCACCGTCCCTTCTGCGCGCCAAAACCCTTTCGCCCGCGCGAGATTTCCCGCGCTCTTCGGAGCACCATGAGCTCGGACGTGGATGAGCCGCCATTGGAACCAGTGGCGGCGATGGCCGACTTCCTCAAGCGCGCGTTTGAGGCGAATTCCAGGGGCGATTCTGACATGTACCGCATGGTGTGCGCACAACTTCGGACTAGAAGTGAGGAAGACGCCTTGGTGGTGCGCCTGTACGCTGCGCTGGAGCGCTTCGCTCCGCAGCTGGTGTCCAAGTCTGGCGATCACGGTGATTTGGTGGCGGCGCTCCTCAGCTACGACGGCCGCACGGGCAGTTCTGCCACTTTGCAGCGCTTCCGACGCCTGCTGCTGGCGCTCGTGGGCGCCAACTCCACGTTCTTCGTGCCGACCATCAAGGCATTCACGAAATTTTTGTGCTTGAGCGACGCGGATGAGGCCCTGCTGCAGAGAAGTGACGAAAACGTCGGCGAAGAACAGAGGCGCTTGCGAAACAGACTGGAAGTTGCGCACCAGACTCTCCGGCAGCTGCTGGAGATGACGCCAGCGGGCACCAGCGAACTGGCGACTGTGCTTGTGGCCTCCTTTCCGCATCACTACAAATCCGCCGCAAAGCTGAAATCCTACGTGGCTCAGGTAAGGGGCCGAGAGAGGTCGAGTGATCCCTGCAGGTGGTCGGCATGGTGCCACCGGCATGAAGCTCATGTGCTTGCCTTGCAGCTTTTGCGGATCTGCCGCTATGCTCCGAGCATCCGCGAGACCCTTCTGGAGGTGGTCATTGACCACTGCCTGAAGATTGACGTGGAGATCAAGATCTCTGACGAGGGCGCCGTCAACCTGGAGCCCGACGCCAACAACCTCCTGGACAGCATCCTCGCGCAGAAGAGCGCCAGCACGCCCACGATGCCCATGAAGGATCATCAGCACGTGGAGATTGCTGTTGGGGAAGCGGCAGACAAGCTCGATGGTATGCTGGAGCTCGTCTTCGAGTACCTCCTCGAGGAGCTTGAGCTTGAGGAGCACGGGGCCGAGGAGAAGACGGACACGTCCTCCGTCGACAAGCTCGGCCGGCAGATCCTGAGCATCTTCCGGAAGCGCGTCCTCACCACGCACAAGTCCAAGTATGTACAGTTCCTCTTCTTCGTGGCTTCCGCGCGCAGACAAAGGTACGCATCTGTGCACCACACTACGACAGCAGCCAACGTTGGTGGCGTTCCGTTGTCTCTTTTTTCCAAGTGATGCATGTGCTCACGCCTGGTCTCCGGCTACTAGGTTGCGACGGCTGTTTATCGACTTGCTGCTTCAGCGGACGTTGGACGACCATGGGCATGACATCACGCGCATGGCCGCCACCTGCTACCTCGCCTCGCTCATTGCTCGTGGCGGATCCTTCATCCCAGGGTACGTGCGTCTCGGTGGAAAAGTGCGCCCCGCAGCCTTCCTAAGATACTTTGGCCTACGCCTGCATGGGCTGCAGGCTGGAGGCAGTGCGGATAGGCAGAATGCTGCAGGGCTGGATCGCTGGGTACCTACACTGGTACTTGCTCGGCATGCCGCTCGGCAGCTACGCGTCGTACAAGGACCGCGTGCACGCGGCGGGCCTGCAGCAGCAGCCCGGTCTTCGGTTGGGGTCCAGGCTTTCGCGGAGCTCTGCCATCAGCTACGACGACCTGATTTCCTACGAGGGGCGCCATGCGGTCTTCTTCTGCGTGTGCCAGGCGCTGCTGTACATCATGTGCTTCCGCATCAAGGACTTCGCCGAGGCAAGGCGTGTCCCTGACGGCGACTCCAGCGAGGATGATCTTCTGGGCGAGAGCTTCTGGCGGTCGCTGATCAACTCGAGGCTGTGTCCCCTCAAGAATTGTCTAGAGTCTGTCCGGAAGGAGTTCGTGTATCTGTGCGCAAGGTTCGACATCTTGCCGCAAGAGATCGTGCGGCAGCTGCTGCAGGCGTATCCCCTGGATCCGGTAGAACTGACGGAATCGGACGTGGAAACCGACGAGGAGGTTTCCAGCAAGGGCACAGCCGAGGATCGGAAAGACCAAGACGACGACGTCCAACGGCGCTCGTACAAACGCCCACGCGATCCTGCTGCCGATTGTGACGGCGGCGGCAAGAAAGAGGACGGCCCCCGCAAGAAGCAAGCGGTGCGCATTGGCGTGGGCCTGTCGTTCGGTGACAAGATCGCGAGGAGAATCCACGCGGGACTCGCGAGGGCCCGTCCTAGGAAAGGGCAGGGGGAGAAGGGTACGGGAGGCCTGGGGGGAGGTCTGAACCCCTTGGACTCGTTCTTCCCATTCGACCCGTTCCTCCTGGAGCGCTCGCACCGATTCATTGAGAAGGACTACACGTACTGGGACGCACTGAGTGAGACGCCAGAGGAGGATGAGGGAGAGGAGGATGACAGAGACGATGACAGAGAAGAAGACGGTGGGAAGGCAGGAGAGGAAGAAGGCGAAGAAGGCGAAGAAGACGACGATGATGCGCACCACGGCGTGGCCGAAGATAGCGAGGACGACGACGAAGAAGAAGAGCAGCACAGTGCAGCCGGTGAGCATCGTGTGTCCGGGAAGGAAGACACGGATGAGCTGAGGGAGTCGCAAGAGAAAGGGGCCGCCATGCCTAGGTTTCGAGAGCATAAGAGCCGAGCGAACAGCGTTGCGTCCGAGGAGGACATTTACGTGCAGCACGAAGATGTTCCCGTGGAGCCGGGCGTGGCTTGGACAGCGGGTTTACAGGAGGGTCTGCCTGAAGCAGGCATGTACAGACGCCCTCGCAATTATTCCATTGCAAGCAGCAACGGTGAAGGCTTCTGAGGAAGCAACAGAAGCAATTTTGTAGCCGGTCCCACCGTCTCTGACGAAGCGGAATTTGCGCAAATTTAATCAATCCAGAGCGGAACTTTGATGTCATCTAGCGACGTGTCATCGTTTCTGGCAAATCATTCTCCCTCCCTTTCTCTAAACATATAATACGTATCTCTCGTTCGCCGCCATCTTGTCCGGCGGATCCAGCGTCAAGCTGTAATCCCGCTTCCTATCCCGTCCGAAGCTCTCTCGGCAAGGGTTTCGCTGCGATGCGAGCGCCCCTTGGCCAACCGCCTCTCTGCCGAGGCAGCACTCCTCGGCTGTCGTCTCCTCCCCATCACCAAGCTCCGCAGTTTTTCAGCGCGAATCTCCCATTTCCCGAGCAGCGCTCCGCGTGCGTTTCGCATGCATCTTCGGTTGCGTGAAACCCTCCGAATTCTTCTTTTCATTTTTCGCCGGACACTGGAATTTGCCGCTTGCATACGTCGCTATAGCACGCGCCAACAAGGCCTGGAATCTCGCCCTCGAGCTCGACAGCGCCACCGAAGCGCCTCGGGGACTGCTCATGACCACCCACACGGCCGTGCTGGTCACGGGCGCCAGCCGGGGCTTCGGCCGCGCGCTGGCGATGCAGATGGCGGCCCGCTGGCCGCAAAAGCTGACGATCGTGCTAGCTGCCAGCAGCTCGGAGGGGCTGCAGGAGACCGCCACGCTGCTGGTGAACGCGCGGGTGAAGACGGGAGTCAAGAACTTGGAAGAGGTGCGGTGTGGAGGGGGTGTACAGCACTTTTCCTGCGGCTTTGGGCTGACGAGAGGCCTTTTTTCTCCTCCGATGCTGTCCCTTGCGGTGCCTTGCTAGAGCATGGCCGTCTCGGTGGCTGCCGTGGACATGCGGGACCTCCCCGCCGTGGAGGCCTGGGCACAGACCGCCATGGACGTGCTGCAGGCGGGCAAGCCCAGCCGCGTCATCCTCGTGAACAACGCGGGCACCGTGGGGGACTTGGGCACCGTGGCGGAGCTGCGGGATTGGCAGTCGGTGCAGAAGAACCTGGACCTGAACGTCACGTCATGCATGAGCCTCACGGCGGAATTCACCCGGCGCTTCGGCGCGCCCCGATCGGACAGAGCGGCGGCCAAGGAGCTGCCGAGACCGGAGGCTTTTGTCATCAATGTGTCCTCCTTGGCGGCCTTGGAGCCCTTCCAGACCTGGGGCAACTACTGCGTGACCAAGGCGGCTCGCGAGATGTTTCACCGGGTCCTGGCGCAAGAGCAGGCTCACTGCGACACCTTCCATGTGCTCAACTACGCGCCCGGGCCCATGGACACGGACATGCAGGCGCAGATCCGCAATAGTCACGGCGTGTTCCAGCCCCTGAGGGAGGCGGGGATGCAGGCCTTTGACGAGGGCAACCTCGTGACGCCGCTGGAGTCCGCGGAGATGCTTCTGCGCCTCATCGACGACCACGAGTTCACCTCCGGCGCCCACTTTGACTACTTCGACGGGCTGCCGGAAGATGAGGAGGACGACGGCGACGAGGCAGAGGAGAAGAAACATCCCGATATCGTGGAGCAGTCACGATAAGACTGAGGAGCTTGCAGACCGTGAATGCAGAAGGAAATAAGCAACACAAAAACCAAGGAATTGGCAGTCGGCCGCTCTCTCCGGCCGCAATACCGCGCGTCTACGCCCGCTTGGCCTTGGCCCAGGGACTCACGAGCTCCTTGGCGCCGGTCTTGGGGTTCACCTGCAGCTTCTTGATGCTGCGCAGCTGCTTCTTGTTCATCTTCTTCAGCTTGCTGTCATCCGTGATCACCTGGTACTGCGTGCTGCGCAGCGCATTCTCCTCCCGCTGCCGCTGCCGCTGCTCCCGGGCCTCTCGCTGCGCTGCCAACTCGCGCTTTTTCTCCTCTCGGAGCCGCTGCTGCAGCTCTCGGAACTCCCTCTCCTGCCCCCGCCTCTGCATCTTCTTGGCCCAGGAGCTACGCAGCCCTCGGTTGGACTTGGTGACCTACAAGAGCGCCTTTAGTGCAGAACGTTGCGGACGGCCCTGTGAGAACAATCCCACCATGGAGGAAGCGCGGGAGGTCTGCGTTTTTTTCCACGTGCGCCCACTGGTGGGCCTCCCCCGCAGTGGCGCGCCTGCGGCAGCGGCGCTGGAAGCCTTGTCGGTGGTCATCGGAATGGCGCTGTGGCGCAGAAGTTTCTGGCACCGGAGGTTTCAGCGATTGAGACCATATATATATATTCCTTTTAACGGTTTATCACTGAAGAATGTTTAATTAATTCCAGTAAGCATAAATTGAAATATTTTAGACTAGATGAAACCATCAGAATACTAACCACATTTTCGAACACCTTCTCTATCGATTTTGCATGTTCTTCATCCGTCTGTCGTGTTCACTATCGAACATACGCAGCTGGAAGTTCCCTTCTTTCCATCGCACGCAATATCGAAAAAATAGAGATACGATCAGATCTGCGTCTCGATCTTCGAATTCGACGATGTTCGGCTTAAAGTGGCTGCTTTGCGCGCCGCACGACCGCACCATGGCGGAGCAGAAGGCTGTAGTACAGGAGGTGTTCAACCCAGAGAACCATCTGGAGGTGGTGGTGCATCCGCTGGTGCTCTTGAGCGCCGTGGACCACTACAACCGCCTGGCCAAAGACGCGCGCCGCGGCGCGAACAAGAGAGTCATCGGCGTTCTGCTGGGCACGCGCCACCGCGGCGTCGTGGTGAGTTCTGCTACACTCTAGCTGCGAGGAGGGGGTCGGGGGGGGTTCTGGGCGCTTTGTATACGAAGAGCTTCGGAAGTGCGATTTGGAGTTGTGATGTCTTTTTGCTGTTTCTTTTGGAGTGAAGTTTCACTAAACGCCGCACTTCTCAAGGACATTACCAACAGCTATGGAGTGCCCTTTGAGGAGGATAAGGAGGACTCCTCCGTGTGGTACTTGGACCACAACTTTCTCGAGAACATGCGCACGATGTTCAAGAAGATCAACGCCAAGGAGAGAATTCAGGTGATCTCCCGTGCTTTTCGGGCCGAATACTGCTGTCGGTCTGAGTTCTGACGGCGATTTCGTCCAAGGGATTCTACTCTACGGGGCTGCTCATCCGCGAGAATGACCTCGGCATTGACGACCTGTTCCGGAGGTACTGTCAAGAGCCGGTGTTCGTGATCATCGACGTCCGCCCGGGGGTCTCCACCATCCCCACGAAGGCGTATGTGAGCCAGCAGGACGTGGACGCTGGCAAGGAGATGTCCAGGACCTTCCGGCACATTCCCAGCACCATCGGAGCGCAGGAGGCGGAGGAAGTCGGCGTAGAGCACCTCCTTCGGGACATCAACGACCCCTCCGTGTCGACGCTGGCCCATCAAGTAGGATTTTTTTTGCTCGATTCTGGCGCTACCAAGTGGACCGAGGCTGACCCCGCTCCCGCAACATTGGTGTCTAGGTGAAGCAGAAAGTGACGGGCCTCGAGGGCCTCAAAGAGCGGCTCCTGGAGATGAAGTTGTACCTGGAGAACGTCGTCGCGGGGAAGATGCCCATGAACAACCAGATCATCTACAACATGCAGACGATCTTCAATCTGCTGCCCAACCTCAACATCGAGCACATGGTCCGCGCGATGATGGTCAAGACCAACGACCTCCACCTGATCATGTACCTCACGTCGCTCATTCGAGCCATCATCGCCCTGCACGATCTGCTCAACAACAAGGTATGTCCGCGACGGCAGCGGTAGCCTTGAGGAACCTAGCTCTGCCTCAAGAAAGCTTGCTTACTTTTTCTTGCCTCTGCATAGGTGCGCTTCCGCGTGGAAGACGTTGCCGAGGACAAGGCTGAGGAGAAAGTAGAGGAGAAGAAGGACGAGGAAGGGAAGGAGGAAAAGACGAAGGCCTAAGCGGGTTTATTCTGTATTGAGCTTTGGGCACAGCCCTTGTCATCCACGGCGCGCAACAAGCGCTGCACACTGCTCAGCAATCTGTCCTTCATCCTGGACAGCGTCAGCACGGTGCTTCGCCGGCAAAGCGGCCACAATTCTACGACAACACACTGTACTTCTGAGATCACTCCAACGAGAACGCTCTTAGCGCCTCGCTTCCTAGCACGGCACACTCCTTGCACCACGACAACGCGATTCACGGGCTCCCGGCCACTTCTACCTACTGCACACTCTCTGCAGATGACTGCGAGTTCCTCGAGGGAACTGCGTCGTCGTTCTGCAGCAGCTCGCGCGGCACCACGCGCACTCCGGCGTTCTCCCGCTCCACCAGCGTCCGCAGGGCGCGGAGTAGGACGCTGAACGTGTCGTAGTCATCCACGCTGAAGTCCAAGGTCCGGCGCCGAGCCACCACGGATACCACGAGATCCGTGCCGTTCATGACGCCGTCACGAAGCGCTCTCACACAGACCGGCGTGCTCTTGTCGCTCAGGACCTCCTCGATGTCCCCGATCTGCAAAGTTCGGAAGTGGTCCGGAGACGTCACCAGCTTCCGCACCCAGCGCCACGCGCTCTTCATCGGGCGGGGGCTGAACCAGAAGAGATGCCCGGACGCGGCATCCAGCATGAAAACGCGCGGGTGCGGCTTGCCCTGCCGCCCAAACTTGCGGATCGGGATGCCTCTCGTGCTGCACAACTCCTGAATCATGTCTTCGATATCCTGCTCCGTCACGCTCACGTGTCGCGAAGCGCTTGCGTGGCATCCACCTGACGAGAACTGACGTGAGGCGCGGCTCTGCCAGGCAGCATTCTCGTCGCTGGTCTCTGCCGAGGTTGACTCACCTTCGTTCCCACTTTGCCCAATCCGCCCGTCCTGCGGCGGTACTTTCAGCCCGTGGGCGCTCTCCCGGGAGCTCAAGCTGAGGCTGCTCGCCGCCGAGGCGGCATCCGCGAGCAGCACTGACTCGGACTTGGCCTTGGATCCTCTCATAGCCAGGGACGGGTGGCTAGAGAAGGAGTCTCGAATGGTGTCCGCTTCTTCCTGTACGTGCTCGGCCAAGAGGTTCCCATAGGACTCCGCAGGAATCAATCCGTCGAGCACTTCTTCGCCCGCACCATCGCCGTTCTTGGGCGTCTTGGACGATCGACGTCTTGCCGGCAGTCGCGCGTCTCCGGCCTTCGCTTCCGTGTGCACATCCGGAGAGCGATGCTGGTGCCGTCCGCCGGATTCCAAGAAGTCGGCGGTCTGATCGTCATCGAAGAAACGGCCGTTGCTCGGATGACCTCCGGGACCGGGATCTGAGAGCCGCTTCGGCTCGCGGACGAGCGTCTTGTACCAGGACGGACTGTCGTGCAGCGTGGCTCGCCGGAGCGGCTTGCCCGCCGCGTCCACCCGTTGCGACCTCTCTTCCTTGAAGCTTCCCTCGGCTTGCTCTCCGCCATCCGCGATGGACCGGAGCGATCGCCTGGCGAACCTCGAGCGCTTCGACTTGTGCGCCCGCCGTCGTCTCAGTTCCTGCACCAATCCCTTGGTCGTTTGGATGCCAAACCTGTACTCATCCGGGACGTTGCTCGCCAGAGTGTCCGTCATGTGGCTCAAATCGTCGACGGAGTTCTCACCGTCGGATGGGACGCTGTACAGCGAGGTCGGTCGGCGCAAACCTGGGAACGAACTGTGGAGCTGCCGCTCCTTCGCAGCTCGTCGAAGCTGCCAATTCTGTATCTCGGTGCGCAGCTTACTGGGAGCGGACAAATGAATGTGGTCCCCCGTCGACCGAAAGCGCTGGGAAATCGACGACCTCCGAGGAGGCGCTGGCTTCTTCTCCGCGCGAGCGCTGCTGTCACCCTCAAACCCGGCTCGACGGCGAAGGAGGCGCGAGAACATCGAGCTCTGCGTGTTTTGGCCGCGAAGGTTCTCCTTCTCCGCAAACCTGAAAGGGAGGGGAAAAAAGAGATGCGTGAGGTCAGGCGATGCCAGCAATCGCAGCCCCCTTGGCTGAGACTTGGGCAGGCGCACCTTGCCGAGGCATGAGCGTCAGACTCGTCGCAACATGGATCGCCGATGACGGCCACTCCGATTCTCGCCTCCGGATCCAGGCTCATGCGCCAGATCAGGTGCGACTTGGTGTATGCGTTCTGGTTGCGCTCGAAGAAGGCGCGAACATCGGGCAGCGGCCTGGTAGACGAGTCGCTTAGTAGCCTTCGGCAAGTGTAGCCCCTGAAGCGGGCTTGGAAGGCCGTCAATCCCGTCGTTATGGTGTCCCATCTGCGAGCCGCAGCCACGCGCCTCAGGAACCGCGTGATCACCGACGCCGCCTTGTGCCACTGCGTCCTCGTTCGGCGCCTGCGGTGGTAGGAGTCTGCGGTTCGGAAGCGCCGATGCTTCTGGCTTTTCAGCTTCCTGCGCAAGGGAATGGTTGCCCTTGGGGGCAGCCGCCCTTGTCCACGGAGCTTCGAACCTTTCCCGGCGGCCCCGGCTACCTTGTCCCGCCGCTCTTCCATCCACTGCAGTTGCCACTCCTCCAAGCACAGCAGAGTGCAATTGGCAGTGTCCATGCGCCCTTCGCAGTGCCCATTGCACCACAACGGCCGTGGCTTTGCGTCCGCGGGCAACGCCGGCGGCTCTGCATTGCCCGAAGGCGGCGCATCGCCGGCGATGATCATGTAGAAGAGATCCTCCATGATTTGCCGGCGATCGTGGTGCAGATGCCAGGGCTTCGCCTGATCCAGGGCAGACACGCGACTGTCCGTCGTGTCGAGCGTCGACGACAGCTGCGCGTTGACATCGCTCGTCGCCTCCAGTTGTTCCTACGATACCGCCGGGCGTGAGCATCTTCTCGCCGGCACACGCTGCATTCGCGAGCCACCCGTCTTACCTGCCGAAGCGCATACCAGTGCATGTTGAACATTTGCGACTCCATGAGCTTCGTCAGGAAGCCAAGCGCTCCGTCGTCAACGAAGGCCTCGCCAGCTGCGAGGGACCGCACCGAGCTCACGGAACCGTGGCCCATCTTCGGTGTGGAGCCGTCGGTCTCGCCGCTCTCGTTGCGGGAGTTCTGCTGGACGCTCCGCAGCGCGCGGCCCATCTGGTCGATGGAGGTCGTGCGCCGCCGATTCAGCTCTCCAGCCCCGCTCTGCTCGAGCTCCGCGTCCATCTGCAGCGCCGTCTTCAGGAGCATGCCGAGGTGCTTCCTAATCCGCCGGATCACCTGCGTCAGAGGCGTCTTCAGCGGCGATCCCTCCCAGAGACCGTCGTATACGCCCCCGTCCCCGGCAAACTTCACTGGCGACCTGGCCGTCCAGTTGGACATGCGGGAATACGAATCAAGACAGGGGCTTACGGGCCGCCGCACGAGCGGATCCCGCCGTGCCTCCTGGACGGCCCCAGACAGCGCCAAAGCTCGCTTCGCGCGCAGCGAAGCGTCGCACGTATCCCTGGCCTTCTCCAGAGCTCGCTGCAGGGACAGCCGGCTCCCCGCTTCCTGGCCTTCCCGCTTGTCGACCCGCCCCGGCATCGCCTCCGGCACCGGCTGGTCTCCAACCGCGCTGCCCGTGGTGAGGCGGTCACTCAGGGTCGCGTCCGTGTGCTCCGTCTTCGCGTCTCGCAGGCCGGCCAGGAGCTTCTGCTCGTTCCGGATCGAATGCAAGCGCTTGCGGTTGTGCGTGGCGAGAGAGTCCAGATCATACGGCGCCGTCTCCTCGGGGCTGTTGATCGCCTCGATCTGCACGCTCAGGTCGTGGCAAAGGCGAGAAGCCTCCGGGATCATGAGCGAGTGAAACTTCTTCGCATCCTCCGCGTGCATGCGGACCGTGTTCTTCGCCAGCTCTACCAAAATGACTCCTTCCTGGACTTCAAAATCGGAAGGAAGCTTATCGACGCCGGCAATGAGCGGCACGGGAGATTCCAAATACGCGTGATACGCCCGCGGCAGCATCACGAGAAGCGCTCCGGCCCACTGCAATGGGCGCAGCAGCGCCAGGACGGCCAGCACGCACGCGCTCAGCTCCTCCAAGTCCGGCGAGTAGAACACCACTTGGAGCTCCGCGTACGTGCAGCCAACGATGAGAAGAATGTTATCAATGGTGAGCCGCCGGCACAGCAGAGGAAGACCCCACTCCCCAATCAGCGCAGCTTCCTCGTCCGACGTGACGTTGAAGACATTGCACCCCTGCGGCCGCGGCGGACTGGCCTCCGCGGCACTGCGCGAGCCACTCCGGTTGCTGTCCTTGCGGTGATGGGGCTTCTGCTTTTTCTTGGGCCGCACAAACTGCACCCGCGGAAGGCCTTGAAACACCGAGAACTTGACTTCTTCCCCGGGAAGCGGCACGGGCAAGTCGTAGTACCGATTCAGAGCTGTTTGCACCACCGTCCATCGCACATCTTCGCTTCGCTTCTCGTGTGGAGAAGCGGCCCCGGGCACGGCCTCCGCGTCGCTCAGTCCGGGAGACTCGGTGTCGGTTTGCGCCGTCGCGGCCCTTTCCCGATTCGCATCCCCTGGCTTCCCTTCAGTCTTCGCCACCTCGTCGACGGGATGCAGATGGGGCCGCTTTCTGTGCGGCGGCTTGACGCCAACTGGCCTCGGAGACCCTGTGCCCGGCTTCGGACGGGCCTTCCGTGGGCTTCTCGCGGGTGCTTCCGGCGCCTCCGCCTTGACCGCATCCAAATCCGCCGTGGGCAGCGAGCGCACGCTCTGACTCATCATCTCCTTGGCGTCGCTCAGGATCGCTTTGATGTTCAAGTCTTCGCCGCGCTGCGAATCGGTCGAGTTCATGAATGCGAAAGGAGGCGCTCCGGACGCGGACGGCGTGGGCGAATCCAGCTTGACGCTCCTGGACCTTCCCCTGAGGCTCGTCGCGCGGAGGCTCCTCTTTGGAACGGCGATGGTCGCTCTCCTTTTCGCGATGGCCGGCGGTCGCGCTCCGTCGAGGCTCGCCCCCAAGGTGCTGTACAAGGAATCTCGAGACGAGATGCTCATCTCCGATGGCCGCCTTTCTATCCTCATGGTCGCGCTCCGGATGGCACGCTTGGGCCGGCGCACGAATCGAGACGCGGTCGCCTTTCTCGACCTTCGACGTCTTTGCCGTCGCCGAATCCACTGCTGGATGAATCGGAGGATCACACTGGCAGCCCGCACCTGTGGGGAAATGGTGGGTGGTCAGCACCCTAGGACTCAGCCAGAGCTTCCCCACGCGGGTCTCACCTTGATTTCCCTCACGTCCTTCTCGAGCACGTCGAAGCTGAAGGAAGCAGCGTCCGCGGACCCGACCCGCACAGACAGCAGGTCTCGTCGTCGATCCAGCCAGGCGATTTGCCGAAGCACTCCGAAATGGAGACGGAGCGAGGGCAGGTGACTGATGAAGCAGAGGCATCGTTGAAAGTGTACGACCCTGCCCGACGTCTTGCGATAGAGCGCTTCCTCGTACAAGCAGATCCCATACGCCTGGTCGGAACCGTCGCTCCCGCCGCCGCTCAGAATGAAGACGGCTTCGCGAGCCTTGCCGTGGTCCTTGATTCTCGCGCTCTTCGGCGGCACCCACTCGGTTGTCAAGCCGGACGCAAGGGGCATGAACTCATTTGGACTCAAGGCAGAATTCGTCGTCCCGTCATCTCCCGCGGCTTCATCGGAATCCCCCTTCTGTTGGTGTTGTGGCGGCTGCTGCTGCTGGTGCTGCTGCTGCTGCACGTAGGGACGCACGCCGCTCGGACTGAGGAAGGCTTCCCCGCCAAGCTCCAAGCCGGCCATGATTGCTGCACGGGAGGTATCCACGCCAGCTGCAGAGACCTATGGAAGACAAGAAAGACAAGAAAGACGAAGAAGAAGATGAACAAGAAGGAGAAGAAGAAGGAGAAGAAGAAGGAGAAGAAGAAGGAGAAGAAGAAGGAGAAGAAGACGAAGAAGAAGAAGAAGGAGAAGAAGAACAAGAAATATGAGCTTGGCAAGGACATCATCGCGTCGGCGCTTATTTGTGGGTGTGGCTCGGACGCCTGCCGCACCTGGACGCCTCCGGGAAAGCAGAAGTCTGCCACAGCTTCGGCGTTCAGCTCTTCGTCTGGGGGATATCGATACAGAATTCTTGGCTGGACCCCGCGATCGGCGTCGTCCAGCACAGCTTGATCGACGTCCTCCAGGACATCCCTTGGCACCCCGACCACGACGAAGTGGTCAAAGATGCGCTCTCCCTTTGGGCTGTGATTCGGCTTGAATTCCGACCCCGCCGATCCGAAGTTCGCTGTCGGGCTGGAGTTCAGGAACAGATGCGACGAATCCCAGTTCGAGTCGGCGAACTTGATCAAGTCAGTCAGCGATCCGATGGAGGCGAAGTTGAAGTTCGAGCTCTGCCGATGGTGAGGCGTCACTTGGACCGCCTTGGGCGCGGGCCTCTCACTCTCGCTGGTGTTGGCGTCGTCCAGCGGACTCCGGAAGCCAAGGACGCCGCGGAGTCCCGGGCCGGAGCCGTGTGTACTTGGAGCGAGCACGGAATCGTACAGGGAAGGCCGCCTGGACAGTCGAAGGGACGGCAAGGCTCCTGCGTGCGCATCCATCCACGACGTTCTGCGGCCCGGCGTCGTCGACTTCGGCCGGATTCTCGTCGTCGTCGGGGACAGCGGGTTCCTCTCCTCGCTGCGAGGCCGGAGCGAGAGGCTGCCCAGCAGCCGATCCTGACCGTCGTTCCATTCCCCCGGGCCGTGCTCTCCGTAGTCAGCAGTGTACCACGTCGGGGATCCCCCCACAAGCTCCGGAGACCGGATGCGCCGACGCCTTGCGGCGGAGCCGGGTCGCTCGCGGCTTTCCCGGCTCTCCACGCGCTCCTCTGGAATGACGTTCTGCTCCAGTCGCCTCTGCTTCTCCCGGTACTGCCTGGCTCGAAGCAGCGCACGCTTTCTGGCCCCTCTCCGCACGTCCCGCGAAGCCTAGCGCGCACGACCCCGTCAGACCCATAATCCGGCTCTTGTGGACGAGCGTCCTTTTCCGTCTGCGGGGAGACGATTCGTCACCACGACGGCGCTTCCTACCTGCGCCACAGGGCTGGTGCTCTGGCTTTGGGTCCGCATAGGCCGGCTGACCCTGGACTCCCGCTCGGCAGATCCGCTCTTGTCGCGGGAGCGCCTCCTGCGGCTGCGGCTGCCGCTGCCGTTGGACATCCGCATGACAAACTGGCTCGACGAGGCCGCGTCCTCCTCCGCGTCGACTTCGGGGGGGTCCAAGGGAGATGGCGGATACAGATGGCTCAGAACGGCCTCCAGTCTCGGGTCCTAGGAGACGCGTCGCGGCCTTCTCGTGAGTCCAAGTCCAGGCGATAGCGTTCCTTCGCGCTGGCGCACGAGGGTCGAACTCCACTTCCGCTCCAGGTTTTCGCAGGAATTTCTCCCCATGCTTCTGAATCTCTCACACTCCCACAAACGTTGCATCGCATGAAAGCGCGATCTCCACCCCTCGGCGCGGAGAGCGCCGCTCAAACGCGGGAGCGCCGGTGACAGACTCTAAATGCGGACCGTCGAAGAGGAGCGCGTACCTCTCCCTCCAGGATCCCGCGCGGCTTCGGAAAGGTCTCTGGCAGCTCCTCGACGTCAGCGGACGGTTCCGACGCGTCCGCGTCCGACGAGTCCGTCCACATGGCGGCGCGAGTTCTGCAGAGGCCGTTGAAGCTCGCGATTCCCCGCCGCGTTTCGGACACTGAGTGGCCGCGCGTCACCCAAACTTCACCGCGAGCATCTCAGCGTATGTGTACAGGCTTCAGAGGTGAAAAAAGCGGCGGCGAAGTACCTCTCCGCCAAAAAAGCGCGCGAAAGTAAAGCTGTAACTGTCTCGGGCCATTTTGGGAGGATGTCCACTATTCAAACACGAATTGAAACACTATCGGACTTCCCGGATGTAAAACATGGCTGAATAGTGGGTTCTGAAGAATGAGTTTTCAGACAAATCATGCACCTATCCCCTTGCCAAGAGAACACCAGACGTTTCGGGAGCGTTCGTATTATGGCGGAATAATTTCGGTCTTTAGAATTTAAGCCAGCCTCCCAATTTTGAAATCGGCTGGGATCGGTGCGCTCCGGATTTCCCGCCAAAACCTTCAAGACTCACGATGCCATCTTCGGTTCCAAAGGGCCCAAAATGCGCCGCTCCGCTTCCCAGGTACCTTATTTTCCTCTTGTACTGCTGCAAGGCCTGCTCAGGGGCCGCGCTTTCTCAGAGGATCGTGTTTGAGCGTGGGTGTCATTGTAGGATGGCGGCGTCGCGCCCTTCCGTTTTGCGGCGCCATTGGTCCGTGGCGTTGTGGTCGCGCGTCCGAATCGCTTCGTGATGCATGTTATAGGCGTGGAGGCGGACGCGAAGCCTGAGGAGCAATCCGACGCGGCAAAGGCGGAGAGCAAGGCGAAGGCCACCGGCGAGCGAAGCGGGGACTCCGGCGCTCACACGGCAGCTGTGGAGACGCATGTGGAGATTTGCCACTGTCCAGTCACCGGTGGCATCATGAACTTGGACTTCAATCTGCCCGTGTCTTCGCACGTCCCAGGAGTGCCGTGCTTGCTGCATCCCACTCTGGGCAAGAAGACCAAGAGCCGCTTTACCGTCGAGGCGGTGTCTCTGGTCGAAGGTCCGGCGCCTTAATGCTGCTCAACGATGCGATGATTCTGACGGATTCTGTTGTGCAGCGAGTGCAGAGCCGCAGTGGGTGGGCATCAACCAGAACCGCGCCAACCGCTACGTGGAGCACTTTCTGAGGACCGGCGCTCTGTCCGAGGTGATGGGCCTGCCGCGGAAGGCGGGCGCTCTCGAAGTGCTGCCGGAGCAGATGCTGGGCGAGTCGAAGATCGACTTTCAGGTGGAGAGGCACCACTATATTGAGGTGAAAACTCCGTTGTCGTGGCTGGACCCTGTCGGCCATCCCCGGCGAAAGGAAGTGCCTCGACAGGGATGGGTGAGTCGGCCGCTACGCACGCCTCTCCGACCTCGCTGGAGCATCCAAAGCTCACCGCGGCGTCGCGCCTCCTAGAAACCCTCTCGACTGAGTCCGCGACTCGATCGGCACTTCACCTCGCTGGCCGCGGCCTTGCGCAAGACAAACCGATTGAAGCAGCGGGAGAAGGCCACGGCGTCCGTGATCATGGTCTTCCTAGGAGACACCGAGCCATTCGCGCGCCAGCGAGGCTCGTCACTAAGGTGGCGCCAAGCAGAACCCCCGACCGCACAGGAGACACCGCGCCGAAAGAAGCGCAAGACCGGCGACAGCGTTGATCAAGATGCGGAAGGGGCTCCTGCGACGCCGCCGCCGAAGCGCATGAAAGCCGTGCTCCGGCCGCCCGACGAGATGGACACCAAGGACATCAAAGCGTTTCGCAAGAGGCTGAAGCAGGTCGAAGCTGCAGTGGGGGCCGCCGAAGAGGCAGGCCTGCGCACCTTCCAGCTCAATCTCCGCGTTGGTGTCGAAGAGGTCGATATCATCGACTTCTTTGAGCTTGAGCAGCTCATCCCCGGCAAAGAGCGGACATGAGAGCTCGTATGCTCCCGTCACTCATCTACTGGTTCGCGGGTCTAGACCTCCCTCTGTGTAGTACGCAGCCTTGTGGGCGATTACTGGGGCAGGACCTCGGAGAAACTCATCTTTAGAGTCACCGCGGGCGACTTGGTGATTGCTCCTTGCTCTTTGCGAATGCAAGGGTATTCTGCTCTTAAGGACCATGCTCCTCTTGCGGAAAAGCCCCATGTGAAATGCATAATCACGACAGCCGAGCCACCGAACAACCGCCACGCGATGAAGCCGCCTCACCAGCTAGCTACCCACAATCAGCGACTCGATCCCCCCCTGCTTGGTCCCGCCTTCTCGATTCCCCCTCCACCAAACGGACGACGCAAGCACACCCTCCTTCCCCACATCCAAGGGCTGCGGGGAAATCGTCGAGAATCTGCCGCTGAAAAAGATCCCTGTGGAGGGAAGACGAACGGAGTCAAGTGAAGGGAAAAGTGGAGAGGAGAGAAGTCGTGAAGGACAGAGGGACACCTGCACCAGGACCAGTGCCTTCCAACCCAATCGTTCCTCGCACTCCTGCACCTGGGCCAGGAACAGCAGGCTAGGCGCGATTGGCCACCTTCCCTTAGTTCCTCGGGCTTCAGTTTTGGAGGCCCAGTAGAGTCGACGGGGCCAGGGAAGGTAATGCTGCGGGGACTCGTCCTTCCTGCTGTCGTGTACATTTGCGGGTGATCCGCGCTGCAGTCCTATATATTTCTGATTATCCGCTTCCGGAGCTCCTTCTTATATGCTCCTTCTTATATTGCTGTGTTCCACCTTTTCAGCAGGCGTTTTAAGCTCGGTCTCGGTACGTCGTTGGCCTGGTATTCGGTGAGTACGTCGTTCTTTTACGCTTCTTCGCCTTCCCGCGCTTTTCGCTGCAAGGCTTCGCATTCGTACCGACGATGAGGGCTGCGATACAACCGCGGCTGGCACTCTTGTGCGGATGGTGCTACCTCTGCGTCGCGATGCGCACGTTTGAGCCGGAAGTGGATCTCCTGCTCAAGGGCGTCGAGAAGAGCGGCACGGTAGCTGCCGGAATCGCCATCGGCTCCATGATCAGCACGGCTTGCTTCCTGGAGCGTCATGCGCGCGCCGAGTGGGTGGACACGCATACCTCCTTGCGCTGCAACTTCCCCAGGGTGGCGGTCACCTTCACCCTCGACGGCAAGCATCACATGGGCCGCCCGCCGAAACCGCTGAACTGCTCGGGAGACTCCGCTCCCATGGGTCCCGGCCGGAAGCTGAAGATCGCGCATATCGTGCGCGAACCGATCAGTCTCACGGCGTCCTGGTACGATTTCTACGGCAGCCAGCATGAAGGAGGAGCAAGTTTGGACGACTTCGTCAAGGAAAAAGTGAGCAAGATCGTGTACAGCCAGACGCTGTTCCACAAGGAGATCTACGAAGCGGTAGGCAAAGAGGCGGTGTTCCTGTGGAGCTACCACCGCGATACCAAGGACAACCTACAAGGCCTCGCTAGACATCTCCTGCCTTTCCTGTCCTCTCAGCTTGTCGACGTGTCGAGCCACGTCGGCGCGTATCTGTCGGAGAAGAACGTCACGGCGGAAGTCGAGGAAGAGCTCGGCATCTGGTCCGGAAGAACCGGCCACGGCCACGTGCGGGAGGGCGGGTTTGTGCGTGCGAAGGAGGGCGTGTCGCCGGACACCATCTCGAAGGTGATCATGGAGTATTTCCACAAGTACGACGAGATTCTCGCATGCATCTTCGCAGAGCCCATGTTGGCGAACTACGAGATGTCCGAAGAGGCGCGACAGGTGCTTCTGGACGCAGCGGCGAAGTGTCGAGGGCAGAGCTCCAACACACACATGTAGCAGCTGAGGCCTTCAGAATCAGGCGATCCGCCGTGGACGATCTGGTGCTGCGAGTTGCTGCTGATGAAGTGCTCTTGAAAGCCGCAGCAGCCCTCCGCTCCGAGGCAGCATAGCCCCACCGAGAATCACTGCCGAAGACGCAGAAAGGAGCTAACATCGAAGGTGCGGGGCAGACGTGGGCAGCGTCGCAAACGGCATCGAAGCATCCTCAGCAGCACCCTCTTCGGGAAGTGAAGCCAGCTGCCATCAGCGCGTGGAACCCACCAAGCATAAACGTGTTTCCCTTTGAGTGGAGCCATATGACGGCAAACTCCTCTTTATCGATCGAATCCTCGCGCACCATTTCGTCAAGCCCTTAGAGATACACACTCCTGCCCCTCGCTCCAAACTTCTGTGAACTTCTTCCTAGGACAAAAGAATACTCCTGCCACGCTCTGCCAAACTGCTGCGAAGTTCTTCTACTTCGCGCCGCTCTCTTCCTCAAGGGTAGATCTAAAACCGGCACCTTCAATGGCACGAGCGTCTTCCTGAGGATACCAGTAGACGCGCGCGTTGATCTCCTGAAAGTCCATGGAGAAGACGTCCTGGTCCGGAAAGAGACTGGTGAACCGCATGGCAAGCGTGACGAGGTACTCGTGCTGCACGAAGCGCAATCCCGCAAGACCATCGCCGTTGCGACTGGTGAGCATCTTCTCGACAATTTTGCCATTCGCCCTGAGAGAGGGATCCGCAAACTGCATCGCAAGGGGATTAGAGTCGACGGCCGCCGCAACAATCTCAACGTCCCTGCGTAGATCGTCTATAGACAACGAGACGCTGCTCTGTGAGGCTGCAGCTCGTTGCTTCTTCAGTCCTGCACGGCATCTGTACGCACCAGAAGCAAATTCTAGCGCGAGGCCATCAATGGCTACGATGGTGGCCACCAAGCTCTCGTCGTTCTGTAGGATCTCCGATGCGAACTCTAGCGCTCTTGGAGTGTGGGTCGTAGCGAGCCTCACAATCTGGGCAGACACGTAGGGTTCACAACGTATGAGCAGCTGCAGCCATCAGATGGCAGCAGGCGGAAGCGCCATTCATCTAGTGGTCGTTCATTACCGACTTGTCGTTTCGCAGCTCGTCGCTGGCGTACTGGAGGGCTTCCCCACAGTTCTCTACTGCCGCCTTGACTATCTGAGGATCCGCCTTTAAGCGATCTGACAGGAACCCAAGGGCCTTGCCGTCGTTGCTCACAGCGATGAGGCCGATCTCGTCGTCATCCAAGAACGACGGATGCACTGCGGGCAGGCAGCAGCCAGTCCTACTGACTGCCTTGACGACGATGTCTCGCTCTTGATTGAACGCGGGAGCGAACTTCAAGGCGCAACCGCGGTCGGTGAGGGCCGCGAGAAGCACTTCGCGATCGGAGTGGTACTCCGGCGACGCGAATTCCAGCGCCATGCCGTCCCTGCGGACGACTTCCTTGACGATCTTCCGGTCGTTGCGCACCTCCTCTTCGCAGTACTTCAGCACGGCCGCGGTGGCCCCTCCCTCGATGATGGTCTGGAGCACGAAGCCGAGATTGCCCAGAAGGCCCTGCTCGGCGTACTCGAGAGCTTCCTGATCCTCCTTCACGGCCGTCAGGATGACTTCTGGGTCCGACAGCAGCTCCGGACCTAACACATCGATGCCAAGCGGGTTTTGGGCCAAAGCTGCCAGAACGATCTGCGGTTCCACTTGTCAGGACGTTGGCAACACCTTGGCAACACCACGCGGACCTCGCAGCACTTGTGCCGTTACCTCTTTGTCCATCAAAAGATCGCCCTGCACATGTTCCAGAGCGCGGCCGTCGTTCGAGACGGCCGCCAAGACGATCTCTCGATCGTTCTGCACCAAAACCACAGGCATCAGCACCGTTTCTCCTGCCACTGCCACCGTTCCCGCCGCGAGTACCTTGAAGCGCTCGTCCAAGGCCGCCAAGCACGTGCCACTCTGCTTGACGGCCTCCAGGGCTACGGCCCGGTCGACGGCGCAATCGGCGAAGAGCAGAATCGCTGGATCGGCTGCAACCGCGCGAGTCATGAAGGCCACATCGAGGCGCAGCTCCTCCGCGACCTGCCAGTAGTCCTCGGCGAAGATGGTGCCGGTCCGTCGGCCAGCTTCAAGGGCTGTCAACACGATTTCCGCGTCGTTGGTGAAGCTGCTGTGCATGAATCGCAGTACGCATCCGAAGGACTTGGCCGCCAACAGCACCAGAGCTCGATCCTTCCGCACTGTGGACCCAGCGACCGCCTTGCGGTGAGTGTTGCGGCTGTGCCATGGCAGGATTCGCGGAAGTATCTTCGTCTCACCGAAAGCCGGCGCTGTCTTCACCCGAGAGCCCTCCACGCTCAGGTGCACGAACCAGCTCAGGCGGTCCTCCAGCTGCGCGCCTCCGGCCTCCCTTGCAGGCTCCATCCCGAGGTGCTGAGCGCAGCGGCAGTGAGGAGCGTGACGGGGGCGGCTTGCGGCGGAATTCGGCGCTGACTTGAGTTGACGACTCGCTGACTCGGATCTGCTACAAGTGAGACACGAAGACATTCCACTGCAAGTGCACCTGTTCTTCGCCAACACCAGCTGGCGACTTGAAAGCGCTGGCCAATCAGGGCAAAAACAACTGCAGCTTCGCCCGGAAGGAGCGGTCTCGTTGGGTGAGGCTGGCGAGATTCCCGGCGGAAAAGGCTTCTTTTCTGACATGGTGGCGCGCGAGTGGCCATTGTGGTCTCTGTTGGCTCGCTTGGAACAAAATCGGATGACGTTGGAAGAGAGCGCAACTGAAGCACAGCGACATTCCTTGCAGGCGAAGCCCGCACACCCAATTGGATGAGCCCCGGGCGAAATTGTGGCCTGGGATCGAGGTTTTGCAGACCTGACGTAATGCCTCCAGCCAAAGAGATCTGGACTTCTTCCGACGCAGAGCACCGGATGAAAACAAGAGGCGAGCAGCGCGCAAGCCGCGCTGCGTACACTTTCGATACTGCGCATTTTGCGCCGCGCCGCTCCCGGACTCGCGGACAGAGCTCGCAGCCGGACAGACGCCTCTCCTCCGCGACGCCACCGACGCGCCATGATCTCCCCTGGCGAGGCGACGCACCTTCGCAG
>JAAMXY010000048.1:2015-46809 GCA_019677205.1 Pinguiococcus pyrenoidosus | reverse complement strand
GCTTGCGATGTCTGGTGTGAGAGGCAATGTGGAGTGTCCCTGCGGCATGCGAAATCCACGGGACTGGAAGGGCAGGGTCCAAGAGAGCCATGCGCGATCGAGAAGTACTGTTCTCTGTGTACTGCTCTGCACGCCCGGTCACGCTCTCTCTCAGAGAAGTTTGCCCACCTCCTCTGACTCCCCCAACAAAATTTACCTCTTCACGCTCTCCATCCAAGCCGCATTAGAAGACAACAAAACAAAAGCAAAAAAACGCTGGTCTCCCCACCAAAGCATCCTGATCCTCCACCTCGCTCTTACAAGCTCAGCACGCCCAGACCTCTGGGCACAGACTTCTGGGCCCAGACGCTCAAGGCACGCAGACCTCCCGGCCGCGATCGTCCTTCTTCGCCAAAGCGCAAGATACGGAAATGAATCAAAACGGACGAAACCTCCTCGCGTCCCTCATTCTAGCAATTCTCCGCTTGTCTTCCTCGAACTGCTCTCGTAGCTTGACTAGTGCCTCGCGCTTCTGCTCCCGCATCTGGTGGCGGTAAAAGTTTTGCAGCTCGTACTTCTTCTTCTGCGCTTTCCTGCGCCGCTCTGCGTTCTCTAGGTCGTCTGTTCTACTCCTCTTGGATCGGACGACGGTGCGAAAGCCATCCTCGTCGACCTGTTCGCCGAACCGAAAAGGAAAAAGAAGGTAGCTTCATGAGCCCCTGCGCGGGTGGCCACTCCGCCTCCCAGTCCGCGCGACGCCGTACCTTGTCCGCCATTTCTCTTCTTCGCCTCTCTTCCGCGTCTTCCGCCTCATCAAACGCGCGCATGTAGGTGTCCACTTCCCTGCGGCGCCAACAGCGTTCGGGTCAGCGTCGTCTAAGGGCATCTGGTCAGCCACGCTCGACGTTCAAGTTGGGCTTCACCTCTTCAACGTCTCCTCCTCCGGGCGGATCCGTCCGTAGGCTTGCTCAAGTCGCGCGCTGTACGAGCTGTCGCGCTCCAGCGCGGACAGCACGTCCCACGCAGGTCTGTTGAGCGCGTTGGAGGCGGATTCGGGGTCGGCAAAAGTCACATAAGACGTTTGCACGCTCGTAAGGTTGGCGCCGCCGCCACTGGTACTGCGCAAGTGACTGTAGCTGACGCCCTCCACGCCGTCCAAGTGCATGTCCAGCGCGCTGCGCAGCGCGTCCCTGGAGTTCGCGACGGGCGCGTTCGCGACGAAGAGCTTGTTCGCTGTGGCGTTGGACGCGCGCTCCTGATGAACGCGCGCGAAACAGTACTGGTCCAGAAGGCCACTGCGCTGCGGCAGCGGCACCACGGTATAGCCCTTACAAGCCATCTCAACGCCACTTGTCTGCGCGCTCTCCAAGAAACGGGCAGACGCAGTGACGCGCGGGGAGATGCCTGTGCTTCGGCGCTTTGCGGCGGGTTTGAGTGGCGCACATGCAAGATAGCTCTTTGCGTCGCTCTGCCGCCACGCCGCCCTGTTGCCGCGTAGTTCAGCAGGATAACGGCACGGTGCATGCTCGCCAGCGCGTTCAAACCCCCTATCGAGCCCAGGACCATCACGGGACGCGCGCTCATTGGGTGAGCGATCCCCAAGCAGCGAAGCGATTGGGCGACGTCCCATGACGCACGAACCAGGACAAGTCCCCGCTCCTTCCATTGTCATCCTTCAACGCCGAAAAGCGAATGGAATTGTCATCCTTCAACGCCGAAAAGCGAATGGAATGCGAAAAGCGGACATCCGTCTGTCATGTCCGGGGACGGCGGCACGATCCCTATTATGATGATTCTTACAAAGCTGATTCGAACCCATTCGAGGCGCCGCCTTGTCACCCGTGTCACATAGCAGCATTACGGCCGGTCTCCCGAGTTGGGCGTCATTGCCGTGTTGAGCCCCCGTGGGAGCCGCCTTTTTTGGGACTATGCTCGCCAGTCGCCTCCTCTTCAGAGCCACGTACGGCCGCATGGCGACGCTGCGGCCGATGGTGCGCTTCGCAAGCGTGTCCGTGGAAGAGGTGCGCAGACGTTTCCGTACCAACTTCTCTCTCTCTCTTTGTCTCTCTCTCTCTCTTTGTCTCTCTGTCTTTGTATCGTTAGGAGCCACCTATAACGCGGATCGCTTCCGGAATGCGCAGGCCGCCAGACAACTCAAGTTCATGGACCCGAGCCTCACAGCCGCAGAAGCGCTGGAGGCAGCCAAAGACTACGAAGCGCAGGATCTGCTGTCGCTCTTCGAAGACAAGATCACGTCGCAGGGCTCCGGCGGCCAAGAGGCGGCCTCCAGCAAGTTCCGCAGCAACGCTCAGGATCTCATCGCGCAGGTACCTGCTCTTGTATCTGTGTCAGCCGTATGCGTTGCCTTGCGAAAGAGAGGGGTTTCAGGAGGAGGGTGCATGAGAATGGCGCAAGGAAGCGGCGCGCGGATGTGCATTGCTTGACGCTTTTGCTTCTGTCTGCGCCTCCCGCAGGTGGAGCCGATCGAGATCGATGGGGACTTTGTGGCGTGTGATGGTGGCGGCGGGTCGCTGGGCCATCCCTTGGAGTACATTCAGCTCGACACGGTGACGCCGGGCGCCGTCGCGGTGTGCAAGTACTGTGGCCTGCGGTACAAGAAGAAGGTCTGAGGCGCCCAACCCTCAACCCAGCCCGCACAACCGAGAACAGGGGACAGGCGTCGGGAGTCAACTGAAAGACGGCGGTCTTCTTTCCTGGTCTGCCACGGCTTCTCCTCTCTTCCTCTCTCTGTCTTGGTTTGCTCGTCTTCATCGACTCGAGGCTTCCACGTTCAGAATCTGGCACCGTCACGCTCGCCAGCTCCCTTCGCCGCCCACATTATCCTCTCAAGCCGCACCGGCGCCTAAAATCAAAGCTCGCAGGCAGCTTTTCCGGCCTGCGTCACACAGTTTGAACACAACACGGAGGCGGCAACACACCCGCCGAGGCCCGGCAAGGACCCAGAAAGACAGCGGTACAGCAAACGAAGCACACGGGAGTTCGAGAAGGCATGATCCTGCAACTCTCTGGCGGGGCTTTTGGCTTTGGTTTTGCCCCTTGCGGCGCCTACTCGGATGCCCTCGACTTGTCAGCCAGTTGCGGCGGCGGCGTCGTGCCCGTCCCCAGCGTCTTCACGAGCCGGCCGCAGTTCCCATCGACCTCCATCTACAATCCAGAATGGCTACATGGTGCGCTTCTCCGGCGCCGGCATCACGAGCATCCCATTACTCGCATCCTCAACCCGCTTGAGGCCCACGTGCGCCGCCGGCAGCTTCTCTTCCTTCGAGCTGTCCAGTAGATCGCCTTTCTTGCCGGGGAGCCCCTCCCTGCCGTTCATCCGGAACATGATGGCTTTCGTGCAGCCCTCGAACGGGAGCGACTCGCGGCTCTGGCCGCCGGTCAGGACCTGGCCGACGATGTGCGAGGTGGCGATCACCGACCAGATGACAAAGACCCCGGTGTACAGCGCGAAGGCCGAACCCGAGTAGATGAAGATCCCAATCACGAACGCCAGCTGGACCAAGACGCTGGCGTTCATGCGCGCGTGCGGCACGGGCACTGTCTGCCAAACGCTGCCATCCTGCGGCGCGGCCACGGTGTCGTCGTGATACACCTTCCAGCCCTTGGGCGCCGTCTCCAGCACGGGATGCTCGGCGGGGTACGTGCCGTGGTCGTAAAAGTGCTTCAGGAGCGCGTCCTTGTCGGCGTAGTCGCCCATGAGCTGATCCTTCATGACCTCTGGGTTGTTGCTCAGCCGCAGCATGTGCAGATGGACGTCCACGACGAGACCACCCTGGAGCACCGTCCACAGGTCCGGGATGACGCGCGAGTCGTCGGACAGCGGCTTGACCAGCCTCTCTCCGTTCTGGCTGTACGTCATGGTGACCGAGATGTTCTCGGCCGGTCGGTCGAAGCCGTTGGTCACGATCTTGTTGAAGCAGGTGACACCTTTGTAGCGCGGCGTGAGGCACATCTCAAAGGGCGCCAGGCCGCGCGACTTGCAGAACGCCTTGCAGTCCTCGATGTACTGCTTGTCGAAGTCGGAGAAGTCGCAGATCATACCCTCCGGCGACAGAAAGACCCAGCGCGTCACCTTGGAGGCGTGGAAGGCGTTGATGTTGGCCTCCAGTCGCGCGCGGTCCCGCTTGAAGCTGCGGAACACGAACATGTCCTCGCACAGCATGCGGAACCAGCCCACGATGGGGAGCAGCAGCACGAAGGCCTCGGTCACGAAGCCCACGCGCGTGTGGTAAAACATCCCGATGAACAGCCCAATGATCCAGTCGATGCGCGCGCTGTGGTTGGACAAGATCACCGCATTCTTCCGCGCGTACTCCGTCAGGTAGCCAAGGCCCTGGCAGCGCACGCGGCAGCCGCACCTGCGTCAATCAGACGCGTTAAACTCGGCTTCCCCAAGTGTCCGGCTCCGGCAGCAAACGAACTGCGGACGTCAAGATTACCAGCTAAACGGGACGCAGAGAAAGCCGGGCACGGACAGCTCCAGCAGCCAGCTGGTGAAGCGGCGGTAGAACGTCTCGGACACCAGCATCTTCACCGGCAGCAGCGCCAGGAGCACGAGGAAGTTTAAAAGCGCCACCAGCGTCATCAGGGTCAAGCCCGTGTACACCCAAAACCGCTGGAGAAGCAGCTTCGCTGACCGGAGCACCGCCATCTCACCCGCTCGCCGCAGAACCTACGGAAGCAGAGGCGTCGTGAGTCCTCAGCGGCAGCAGTCGCAACCAGCGGGGCCGGGAAGGTGAATCTTGTGGCCAAAATCATCGGATGTTCAACAAGCTGCCGCTCTCTCCTCTCCATCTCGTCTCTATGCTTCTCTCGTGCTGCGGACAGCAGAACAGGACTTTGGAGGCCTGGCATCAGCATTCGCACTGATTGCGGCGCTGTTTCTCGCCGCGACGTGGCCTCGTCGCGGCGATCGCGGTCGGCCACGAGCTCGGATATGCGTTGTGTGGGCGCTTGTGCCTCTTTTGCAAGAGGCTCTCCCGGGCCGCAAATCTCCAAAACTGCAAGCGCACCTGCTTAGTCAGCGCCCTCGGCGACTCGCGGCCTCGCAACCCCTGGGGCGAGGATCCTTCCCTTTCCCGCGACTCCGCCGTCCGAGACGAGTCGGAAGCACCACCAGGCTCCGTACAGCGCCGCAGCGCTGCTGTAGAAGGTGTGAGCTGCGAAGACGCGAAATGGCCACGTCTCGACACGGGAAGCGGAGCAAGATGGCCGGCGGTAGCTGGTCCGCAGTGGCAGCCACAGGACGGCTGCGCGGGCCAGGAGAGGCTTTGTCGGACGTAAACTGCCGGGCTCTTCGGGACTGCAGTCTACAGCAGTGCGCAGGGGCGAGTTGGGGCGAAACTGGGAGCTCGCGGGAAACATGAGCCAATGCGCAGAGGAGCCTGGTTGGATGGGACGCAAAGATGGACGAGCGGCTGGGAACGTAGGCCAATGGTGTCGGGAGATGACGGAGCGCCCGGCTTCTTCGCGGGAAAGGCTTCCTTGCCTTTGCCTTCTACGGCCCAGCAGTCCTCCGCGGTTGGATGGCACGCAAGCTCTTCAGCGCCATGTACACGCGCTACATCAGCTACAGCCTTATGGTTGACTCTACCGACGTCGGTGATTCTTTTTGGTTCTTCACAGCTGTCTTCTGCAGGGGAAGGGGCGACTATTTCAGACCGTACGGCAAAGACACGCAGACGATGTGCGGCGCTGCGTGCGCAGAAAGGCAATGAGAGCAGCAAGCGAGATGCTGAAGAGAGAACGCTGTGCCAAGAGAGACGCCGGGACGGCAGAGTCCGGCGTGGCCTTGCATTTGGGTATAGAAATAGGAATTCTAGTAGAGTAAATGTCGCAATCCTCGTCGTGCCACGATTTGTAGATGTCTCATGCGCCACGTATCGCTCAGCCTTTCTTCTGGAAAGTTGGTGTGACCTTGCTACTGGCCTTTGACGTCCGCAGCGTTGTGTTGTCCCTCGGGCCGAAGTGCCCCGTCCGTCGGTGCAAGGGTTGCCGCAGCACCGGCCAGATGAACATCTTCAGCGGCAGCCAAATAGTCAAGACTAAGACCAGGACGTACGCCATGTCGTTCAGGATGACGATGCGCCCTTGCGCGGTGCCCGCGGGCCTCCTCCACGCCCAGCAAACCGATCTCGATATCAACGACCACAGCAGGGAGACCAACGGCCAGACGGACAGAGTGGACGCAAAAATAACCACCGTTCGCGCCCTCTTCAGCGTGCGTAGCATCTTGATGTGACTGGACCGTGCTGTCCGACCGCCTCCGCTTCGTTTGGACGGACCTGGCTCGGGCCCTTGCCTCGTTCTGGCGGCCGTTTCGGCCTTCTCGGAAGTGGCCGGCTGCCCGGTGGCTGTCCCTGTCCTCCCTTCCCCTCCACTGGCGCTGTTTTTGGCGTTGAAGTGCCGGATGATCACATTGACGGAGTGCACGAAAGCCCAGCCCACCGTTAGCCACTCGAAGACGACGCGGACGGACACCATGTAGAAGACGTAGATGTGGCTGACCCCGAAGGAGGCGTCCGACGGTCGGATCACAAGACATCCTGCGATGCAGGTCGCAACAATGGCATCCACAATCAGCATGCTCCTCTCGAGCATCGACAGGGAGGAGCCCTCGGTGGACTGCATCGCGCCCATCATCCGTTTCAGGTCTGCCGCGCAAAGGCGGTAGAAGAACGACGTGAAAACAGAGCTGAGGCCCAGGCACAAGTAGCTGAAGACTAGATTCACGAGGCCTCTCTCGCCCATGGGATCGAAGAAGAAGATCGCGGAGGTGATGCATCCCAACGTCATGCCAAGCAGCTTCTGGTTCGACCTCCGCTGGGAGAACTCCACGAGGCTGGCACTCTTGTACAACAGATAGCAAAGCCTTGCCAGAAACAGCAGCGAGGCTGTAAGAACGATTGCAAAGCACAAATAGCGCCGAATGTCGATGGTGGGCTGCAGCTCCACAGAGCGCTCCGCGGCCAAGACGGTGCAGAGCGGCGAGGTCGTCCAGTTCTTGTCCTGTGGCAGCCACGGCCAATCGCACGGGATCTCCACCAAGTAGTCCTTGTTCTGTCGGCAGCCCATGGTGGCGGGAGAGCGCCACAGTAGACAGGAGACCCGGCAGGCGCCTGGCTACGTCACAGGAGCTGCAAACGCGAACGTTGCCGCTCGTGTCTCGGCCTCCGGACCCCCACTGAGAACGCCGGACCACACCGGACTGCGCTTCCCGGACTTGGCGGAAGTTCGTTTGCTAAGCTATGGCTTCTTCGCAGGACTGAGTCCTGTCATCGTGGAGTACTTCCATTGGTTCAGATTCAAGCTGTTTCCAAATGGATCCAAATGATTGGTACTCAATTGCCTGGAGACACGTGATTCGCTGGACACAACACAAGCAACATACTAAAGCAACTTCGCGGAGCCAGAAGCCAGAAGCCAGAAGAGTTGCGAAGGCAGAGCGAAAGGGAGGGACGGAATAATGGCTTCATGCTTGGAAAGGGCCCACCGAGGTCAGCGCATGATGCAAGTATAGAGCGGAAGAAATCAGCTTCGTAGTGCCACGATTTGTAGATGTCTCATGCACCACGCATCGCTCAGCCTTTCTTCTGGAAAGATGGCGTGACCTTGCTCTTGGCCTTCGGCGTCCGTAGCACCGGCCAGATGAACATCTTCAGCGGCAGCCAGATACCCAAGACGACGACCAGGACGTACGCCACATCGCTCAAGACGCCGATGCGCCCTTGCGTGCTGCCCGCGGGCCTCCTCCACGCCCAGCAAACCGATCTCGATATCAACGACCACAGCAGGGAGACCAACGGCCAGAAGCACAGAATGCACGCAATAATAACCACCGTTCGCGCCCTCTTCAGCGCGCGTAGCATCTTGATGTGACTGGGCCGTGCTGTCTGACCGCCTCCGTTTTGTTTGGACGGACCTGGCTCGGGCCCTTGCTTCATCCTGGCGGCCATGTCGGCCTTCTCGGAAGAGGCCGGCTGCCCGGCGGCTGTCCCTGCCTTCCCTTTCCCTTTACTGACGCCGTTTTCGGCGTTGAAGTGCCGGATGATCACATTGACGGAGTGCACGAAGGCGCCACTCACCGTTAGCCACTCGAAGACTAAGCGCACAGACACCATGTAGAACACATAGATGTGGCTGACCCCGAAGGAGGCGTCCGACGGTCGGATCACAAGACATCCTGCGGTGCAGATCGCAACAATGGTATCCACAATCAGCATGCTCCTCTCGAGCATCGACAGGGAGGAGCCCTCGGTGGACTGCATCGCGCCCATCATCCGTTTCAGGTCTGTCGCGCAAAGCAGGTAGAAGAACGACGTGAAAACAGTGCCGAGGCCGAGGCACAAGTAGCTGAAGATCAGATTCACGAGGCCTCTCTCGCCCATGGGATCGAAGAAGAAGATCGCGGCGATAATGCATCCCAATGTGATGCCAAGCAGCTTCTGGTTCGACCTCCGCTGGGAGAACTCCACGAGGCTGGCACTCTTGTACAACAGATAGCAAAGCCTTGCCAGAAACAGCAGCGAGGCTGTAAGAACGATTGCAAAGCACAAATAGCGCCGAATGTCGATGGTGGGCTGCAGCTCCACAGAGCGCTCCGCGGCCAAGACGGTGCAGAGCGGCGAGGTCGTCCAGTTCTTGTCCTTTGGCAGCCACGGCCAATCGCACGGGATCTCCACCAAGTAGTCCTTGTTCTGTCGGCAGCCCATGGTGGCGGGAGAGCGCCACGGCAGACAGGAGACCCGGCAGGCGCCTGGCTACGTCACAGGAGCTGCAGACGCGAACGTTGCCGCTCGTGTCTCGGCCTCCGGACCCCCACTGAGAACGCCGGACCACACCGGACTGCGCTTCCCGGACTTGGCGGGATGAAGCACTCGTACAGTATACGGTATGAAGAGCCAGAATCAAAGTTCTTTGACCAATGATTTTTTCGGTGAGGCTGTTGGGATTCCAACTAGCTATGCATTCTTCTTTACAGGAGGATATACTTTTGCTTCTTCCAATCATAGGTCACTACATCGAAAATTTAATATCAAATATAGCTTGATTCAATTAAAATCATCAAAGTATTGTTAAGGCATCTAGTTTTGTATTTTTTCAAGAGTACCGGAAACACAGTACTACATGCTTGTCGGCCGATTTTCATTGGGGCGCTTGGCACGACTCACAGTTCTGCGGTATTGTTGCTGTATTCCGCTTTCCCGTGTCTGTCGCGAGGATACGAGAAACTGAAAAAGATATCCCCAAAAATTGTTTGATGGTGATTGTATATTCTTTGTGAAACGCTCAAAGGGATCCGATTCCGAACGCTCTCAAGGAGTCGCAGTCGCGCCCTCGCGTGCACTGGTGCACACCACCGCGCGCTGCCACTGCTTTCGTCGTCTGTCGACGACTTAAGTAGCTGAGAAGCGGCCTGAGCTGGAACCTTGGCTTGCGGCCCGCTCGTCTCGACAGCGGTTGCAGACGATTTCGAACCGCAGTTTCACATCTGGGACTTGCTGCAGTCCCCCGGCTCGGCGTTGCCTCGTGCTTCCCGAGGTCACGCCAGCTCCAGGTCGTTGTTGTCCACGGAGCGTGCGAAGTAGGGCTTGGCGCGGTGGTAGAAGCTTGTGGCGCGGCGCGCATCGGAAGCAATCCGGTGTGGAAGCCGCAAGTGAACTGTGCAGCATGTCTCTCCTGGAGAATGCGGATGTGTATGAGCCACGCGTGGACAAGCTCGTGGACTTCCCCCTGTCGGATGACGTGCCGAATGTGCAGTTCTCTCCGAAATGCATCGAGCTGGAACTCGCGCCCGGCACCAACCCGGTGGCGTTTGCAGATCACACCGGCTTCCCCAGCAGCTTTGGCCAGGAGATGAACGCCACCGCGCAGATTGAGCGCATCATCGAGCAAGGCCAGCACTTCGTGCACATGCTCTACACCTTCCGCTCGGTCTCCCGGGCGATTCCAATGATCACCGACGCCAATGCGCCCAACAAGAAGGAGATGAACAAGGCGACCTTCGAGCTGTTGCGGCCGGAAATCATCAAGATCAAAGAGCTGATGAACTTCCAGGATCACGTGATCCACATCTTCTGCACGAATCTTCAGCACCTCGTGGCTCCGGACGCACGTGCGAAGATCGTGCCGGAGGGGCTGTACAACGCGCTGATCAAGATCATCGATCTGCTGCAGAAGCTGGACAACCTGAAGGACATGAAGTCGTCCATTCAGAACGACTTCGCGAGATACAAGCGGGCCATACAGGCGCTTCGGGCCGACCTTGAGGATGGCGACATGCTCAGCGAGGAAGTCGCGCAGCTTCGCATGTTCCTCTCCAACCCCGCCGCGCCGCAGCAGTTCATCTTCTTCACGCTGCGGGAGCAGGTGAAGCGCATCTCGGGCCACGAAGACATCTTCGAAGAGATGCTCTTCCAGTGCGTCGATCTGCTGTCCATGGAGGATGAGAGCAAGGAGCGGTACCTCACGCCGGACGAGCGCTATCGCCTCGTGCGCGCGATTCCACACATCCTCCAGCTGATGGATGGGGATGGATCCGACAGCGGATACAACGTGTTCCGAGCGCGCTTCAAGATCAAGAACTTCCGCCTCAAGGATGTGCAGAAGGTGATCAAGCGGTACCCGGTCGTGCCCCTCTACGGTGACATGGCCTCCGACACCCTGGTCATCCTCATGCGGTGCAAGAACTGGAACTCCGAGATGGTGGCCCAGTGGTCCGGCGCCGAGGAGCGGAAGACCGTGGAAGCGTACGACCTCCGCACCCTGTGGTCCAGTGTGCGCGTCGACTATGACAATTTCATCGCACAGTTCGCCTTCACCATGAACGAGGTGAACGGCTTCCGCTTCCGCAAGTCTTCCGACGCGGGCGCGGTGGAGTACGCCGGCCGGGCCGCTCGGTTGGTCATGACGGGCTTCCGATACTTGATGCGATGGACGTGCATGATTATGGAGGCGGCCAGCTGGAAGCTGAAGCACCCGGTGGCGGACGCCCAGCTCCGCGAGAAGCTTTGTGTCGTGTTTCCCATGGATCAGGTCGAGCAGCTCGTCCAGGAGCTCCGCGAGAAGGGGCGCGAGTATGAGCGCGCCGTGCGATACAACTACAACGGCGACGAGCTGAGCGTCATGGTGGACATGATTTCCCTCGTCAAGTCGCTGGCCGCGATGATGGACGAGGCGGAGAACAAGCTGGCTCCGCTGCTGCGCCTCTACATCCACGCGGAGGTGCAGAAGCTCATTCACAGCAGCATGGCTCCCATGCTGCAGCGCGCAGACAAGAAGCGCCGCCCGATCCTCGAGCAGATGCTGCAGATCCGGCGCCTCGCGGGGGACTGGCTGAACGGCATCGTGCAGAGCGACGACTACAAGAAGCCGCAGAACGGCGTGGCCTACCCAGCTCGCGTCGTGGGTCCCTCCAACACGCAGCTCTACCTCCTGAGAACGATGGTCAGAGCCCTGTACGACGAGAGGAGCGAAGCGCGGCAGCGTCGCGGCCTCTTCAGCTCCCGGGACCTCGGCAACGAGGATGTGCAGGTCTTCGAGAGCTTCCACAACGAGAGCTTCTCGTTCCCGTATCTGCTGAACTACAGCGGCACGCTGCGTGCTTGCTCAGATCTTGGAGATCTGTGGTACCGGGAGTTTTTCTTGGAGTTCACGGGGCGTGTGCAGTTCCCCATAGAGATGTCGTTCCCGTGGATCCTGACGGAGCACGTGATCAAGTCGCAGTCGCAGGCGATTCCCCTTGCGGAGAAGATCTTCTACGCTCTGGACGTGTACAACGACGCCGCCCACCGGGCCCTCTACGTCCTAAATCGGCAGTACATGTACGACGAGATTGAAGCGGAGGTAAACCTGGTGTTCGATCAGATGATCTTCCTCATCGCGGACGAGATGCTGAAGTACTTCAAGGATCAAGCGGCGATAACCTTCATGGAGAGAAGCTTCAAAGTGAAGCTGCAGCAGCTCCGCAAGAGCGACTCCTACTTCCAGCCGAAGAAGCGGTACGGCATCCCCGTGGCGCAGCGGCACGTCCAGCTGCTGGGGAGGAGCATCGACCTGAACGCACTGATCGCCCAGTACATGAACAACATGATCTACAAGGACATCGAAGCGTGCATCAAGCGCTTCGAGTCCGGCGACGTGTCGGGCGTGTACGAGCTCCACCAAGCTTTGCGGGTCGTCCGTGACACGCACGAGTTGCTCTCGCAATACCTCGAGCTGGATCCCTTCGACGCCATCTTCTCCGAGGCCAACGAGACGGTGTCGCCGCTTTCCTTCAAGAGTCGCATTGCGGTGCATGTGCTCACCAGCCTTGTGAACGACCTGTTCCCCAACACGAGCTACAACATGTTCACGAAGCGCTTCGTCAGGTGCCCGACCGTGTTCAAGCCCATGAAGTACCCCTCGGCCCCGAAGAGTCAGTCGTGGATGGAGTTTGGTGACAAGTGCTCCAAGGCGTACAGGAATAGCTGCAAGCTGCTCTCTGAGTTCGTCGGCCGGGAGCACCTGCAGGCCCTCGTCTCGCTGCTTGGTCACGTGGAGCTGCCTCTGCTGATTGAGCAGATCATGCGCAACGTGGACCACCTCTTGGACTCCATCAAGTCGTACATGGATGCTCTCCAGAACGGCCTGCCACCGTGCAAGCTCCCCAAGTTCGTCTACGGGGTCAGCATGTGCTACGGCTTCTTCGAAGGCAAGCTGAAGCCCTTCTTGGAGTACGAGGACATGAAGCCGGAGGTGTTCCAGACGCTCCGGGAGATTGGGAACGCGGTCTGGTTGCTCAAGGACTTGAGCGACGTCATGGGCGCCAACGACTCGTTCCGCTTTATTCAGTCGTCCATCTTCTTGGGGGTGACCCCGGACCAGCAACTGGTGAAGGTACGGCAGCCAACCGGCATTTCCTTTGCGCGATGTTCCTCGGATATCTGACTTTGCCTTGCGCTACCTTGCCTTTGCTTGCGACGCCACGAAGGGTGGGGCGAGTGCTACGCCGCTGGTGCAGACCCTGTCCAGCTTCGGTAGCTTTGCGACGGCGAATCCGCAGGCCGTGAAGGCTCCGCGGGCCATGGACACCACCCTGAGCTCCGCGGAACGCGCGGTGAAGCTGCACGAAGGCCTTGGCCAGTCCAGGAGTCTCTTCAAGTCCGTCATCGGCAGCATCAGCAAGATGCTAGACAAGAAGGGCATCCGGGAGCTGTGGACGAACAGCTCGCCGGAGAATGGCGTGATGGAAGTCGAAGCGTCGAACGAGTTCCACCGCCTCTGGTCGGCCCTGAACTTCCTCTTCTGCATGTCGGAGGGGCGAAGCACCATGGACGAGGAGGAGTTTGGGCATGGCTTTGCAATGGCCGGGTGCCTGTTCGTGCATCTGCTGGGGCAGAGGCACAAGTTCGAGCTTCTGGACTTCAGCTACCACCTGTGCAACGTCGCCGATCATGAATTCTTTAAAGTAAACGCCACCAACGAAGTGGCCAAGGGCCCCGAGGATCTCATGCAAGCTGCGGAGGGACTGATCCGCAACGCGCATCACCAGCGCAGCCTGCATTTCGACATCTTCAATCAGCTGGAGGTCTCCTTCAAGGTCAAGTCTGCTCAGAGGGTCCTGACCTTCCATCCGCCGGCGGATGACACCAAGCTCGACGCGCCCCCGCCGGGCACCGTGGCCGTCCAGAGGAGCACCTCTGCGCAACGGGATCAGTCCGAACTGTTGTCGCCAAGCTCGTCCAAAGGCTTGTCGCTCGACTCGCTGGGATCGCCGACTCATGCGAGCGGAGAAACGGCGGGCTTCCGGCCCCCCCAGCCGACGATGCTGCGCAAGTCGTCGGGTTCCAGCGAGAGGGGCTCTGCATCTCAGCCAAGGAAGCCGACTTCGCCGCCAACTTCTCCCTTGAAAGGTACTGCATGCCGCTGTGACGTGCTTGGTGCGAAAGACGATGTGGCTGACCACTGCGAATCTCTTCCCACGTGTCCTCAAGGCGCTGCGGCGGTGCGACCACCGCCGCCGCGCAGGCCCATATCGGTGAAGGCGACGCCGCCCCCGCCTGCAGCACCGCCGTCAAGGCCTGCACCGCCGGCGGGAAGGCCAGCACCGCCGGCGGGAAGGCCGGCCGCCAGCCCTTCGGCTGCGCCTCCTGCACCAGTTGCGCCACCATCGAGACCTGCGCCGCCGACGGCACATTCGGCCCAGCGACATCCGCCGCCGCCTCCGAACGCTCCGTCAAGACCACCACCACCTTCGCAGCCCGCGAAGCCAGCCGCTCCGCCTGGAAGGCCGGCCCCACCAGGGGCGCCGCGCCCAAGGCCGCTCGCAATGGGCTTTGCGCGGCCGCCACCGCCGGAAGCGCCGAGGAGGGGAAGCAAACCAGCGCTGCTGGAAGGGCGGCAGCCTCCGCCACCCCCGCCAAGGTAGTGCGTGCGTGCAAGCGTGCGAGCTGCGGGCTGCGAGCTGCGAGCTGCGCGGGGGAAACGAAACTGGTTGTCGCAGTGTCGTGGTTGCTGGTACGGAAGAGAGGCTGTTGATTGTTTTCTGAATCTGTGGCAAGAAGAATGCATGGTGGGTTGAGAAAAGGGAAGAGGAGACCAAAACGAGCAAGCCACGGGACTCGCTCGGTCGACACTGGCAATCCGATTGGTTTGGTTAATCTGGTATGTACATGTCTCCGGCGGACTGCGTCACAAGAGGTTGCGCACCGTGTACACCAGGGTGGGCGGCGCCTCGGCGAGGGACGTGACCGCCGCCGGAGCCAGCTTCTTCTGCATGCAGATCTCCGGCACGCGGACAGCTCGTACCTGGAACGCATCCGCATTGATGGAGCTTCCAGTCCGCTTACAGACTTCCCGATACCCTCTGCTCTGGTACAACTTTTGCGCCCGCGAATTCTCCGTCTGGACGCTCAGGTACATCGCGTCCAGGCCCCATTTCCGGGCCTGCTGCTCCCCGCAGCGCATGAGGTGGTTGGCGTGGCCCTTTCGTCGCTCCCTGGGATCCACCACCAGATTCGCCAAGACCGCCGCGGGAACCCTCTCCTCGCTCGCCAGCGCGATGTCCCCGCCCTCACTGCTTCCGAGCACCTGCCGGTTGAATTCGCCGGGAGAGAGGCTGAGGTACTTGCGCAGATGGGGCATGACCTCGACGCCGGCGAAGCCGATCGGCTTGGCACCCTTGCTCAGCAGCAGCAGAGCGCCTCTCCCATCCGCTCTGTCGCAGTATCTCCGGTTGAGGTCGGAGCTGACGTCTCTCACGAGGCGGTCCTCTTGGTTGCTCGTGAGGTCGTCTCCCCAGAAGCTTCTGACAAAACTGCGCGCCAGGGGCTCGTTCAGGTAGGGCACTCTGGACACGCTCACCAGCGCCTGGGCAGCACTCACAAGGGACAGGCAAAGCCAGGAGCGCATGGTGCTCGGAGAGCGGTCCTGGACGCCTGCGATGCAAAAGACCCTGCCACGCATGCAGAGCTCGATTCTAAGGCCGTTACTATCAAAAAAATATATCAATTTTTGAATAGTATAGTATATTATATTTGTGTCACGATAGGTAACGTTCGTTGCCTGTTTTGGATGCGGAAGGGACGTACGGACAGGAGGAAGATGGGTCGAGGGAGGAGCAGTCTTCGTGGCATGATCTCATGGGACCTTGGGACAGACGCAATGGACAAGGAGCGCGTTGTCACGTGTTTCAAGGAGCGGGCTCAGCTTACTGGCGAGGAGACGTCGGGCTTGATCCCGATCTCGTGCACCCTGGCAAGGATGCGGCCGGTCTCTTCGTCGACGCAGTGGCTTCCGTCCTCATTGCACAAGATGTCCACGACTGAGATCGACGCAGTCGGCACGATCAGCCCCGCAAAATCCTGGCTGTCCAGCAGATGCGCCAGAATGGACCGGGTCACCCAGAGATGAGACACGAGGATGGCCACCTTCCCCACTTGGGCGCTCGGCAGCAGCTCGCCTCCGAAGGCCTCAAGGACGCGGGTCTGGATGTCGATGACAGATTCGCCCTTGGAAGGCTCCCCGCCCTTGTAAATGTCCTCCCAGAAGCGGGCGACCGCACCGGGTCCTCCGAGGCCCAAGTTCGGGTCCTCGATCTCTTCTCGGGTCCTGCAGCCCCAAGACGCCGTGCATCCGATCGTGAGTCGAAGGAGCGGCCGCTGAGCTTCCAGACGCAAAAGCCATGCTGGCCTCTGGAACTCACATGTTGGTCCAGATTCCGCGGTACACCTCCCGAAAGTTCTCCGCCACTTGAATCTCCAAGTCGCCGCCCAGAGCTGCCTTCACCTAAACGCCAAGCAGCTCAGTTGCCGTTCTCGGGGTTTCTCGAGCTTTCTCCCAAGGTTCCGAACTTCTGACTCCATCACCTCCTTCAAGCCCAAGAGCCCGCCACCTACCACCGACAAGGAAACAAAGCTGAGAACACACGCACCTTCTCAGCGCCTCGGAGAGCCCTCTTCATTGGACTGCTCCACAGGCACTGCACGGCCTCCGCGTCCAACTTCAGCTCCTCCACCAGGTACGCCGCCGCCGCATCCGCCTCGGCCTGCATGTTGGAGAGCCTTGCGACTTCAGTGGAATCGCAAAAAGCCAGACGCCAACATCAGCGACGAACAGGAAAAAGGGACGCACCTCGCCCAAGGTCGACAGCGGAAGATCGATGTTTCCGCCGTAGAACGCGCCTTCCTTGATGTTCCCGGCGCTCCGGTCGACTGCCCCGTGCCGAATGAGCACCACGCGCTTCACATCATCGGAGACACTCGCTATCATGCGCGGCTGTACAATAGCGCGGCGAAACGACGCGCCAAAGTCAACGCAACCGAGCAAAACGGTCACATGCAGGACAGATACGAGGCCTTTTCGGCACTTCCCAAGGCTCATCCTCACGCCGAAAGTGCTGAACACCGCGATAATCTGACTGAAGGAGCGAAGATTCCAGCAAAGCCAAACGGCCAAAACAGCTCGAAGAAATGCGGAGAAGCGGCGCTTTTGACTGTCCTTTTGGCGGGAAAAGACGAAAGAGCGGAGTACGTCAACGCGACAGAGACGATGAAGGAGACGTTGATAACTATACTAAATTATCCTTTCTATATCAATATATCATTAATTTATAAAATTTTACAATATACTTTTTGGCTTTACCAATGACTGATCGATCCGCTTCGATCCCAACCAACCACAGCGCGACGGACACAACACGTCATTGAGGACACATAGCACGCGTTCCTTCGTTTCCAACTCGCGACTCTCGAAGCGCCTCTCCGCAGCAGATCCTTTCTTTCGCAGCTGTGGCGCTCATCGCATCGCAAGAGCCCTTCACAACGCGTCGAGGACACGCGTTCGCTCTCCGCATCGTATCGCTCCGATCTCCAGCCGTTTCTTAGAGAAACTGTGCGCCAATTTCAGACGCTGAACGCAGCGTTCTGCGACTTCCGCCCAATTCTCGGGCCCTACTATTCAAAATGGCTTCGCGCATCGGGAGCTTCCGCGTCCTTTGCTCTTTGCCAAGGATGAGGTCCGCTTTGGTGCCTCATCGCGCGTTCCTACGGGGGATTAAGAACCAGGTATGTCGTCTCTCATCCGTCGCTGCCTGCGGCTGGCAAATCGAGTGGTCTGATGCTTACGCCATGTACAGTCTGGAAGAGCCCGGAGCATACGGAGACGAACTGTGACGCCCAATTCAGGTGCAGAGGCAAGCGCGCTCGAGACGAGCAAGGTTCCTCCGCCGCCAGCGGCGCAGAAACAGAGTGAGCGCGCACCGCAGCCAGTCTACGCGCAGCAGCCTGGCTTCCTTGGACTTCTGGCGGAGGGCTTCGCCTGGGGCGTCGGACGAGAGATGGCCTTCCAGATGTTCGGCATGCGTCCGCACAGCTACTCGGGCGATGCGGAAAGCGCGGACCCCGGCACCTCGGCAGACGCGTCGTCCTATGCTGCTGGCGGCAGTGAAGCGTACTCCGCTCCCGAGACGCCGCAGACGAACGAGTGGGGAGATCCGGTGGATACCGGTAGCGCCGACAGCGGCTGGTCGGACTTCTTCGGCGGAGACGGGGGCGGCGATGGCGACTTTTGGGAGGAAGAATGAGCTCGAGAAGCCAGAAGAAAGGAAGGAAAGCGGATGGAAGTTCCTGCATGGATCTGACTGAGCTCCACGCGGTGCCACACCCTCGAGTCAGCACACCACTCAGCAACTGCACCGAATGTCCATCCACCCTCCGCTTGTCGCGACGAGCAGACGCGAGCGAGGGGAGGCTCGAGGGGCGAGATAGAGCGGAGGAGTCTCTTCGAGCTTCGGCGGAACATCCCGCTCTGGATTCGTCGGAAGAACAACCAGTTGAACTTCAGGTCAGTAATAAATATATTGTAGTTGTTTTTGAATGGGATATATACTTATTGAAAATAATTCATTTTTGTATTTGTTTGACATCGAAGTGACGTTGAAAATTCTCAACCGTTGGTGCTGGTTGCACCCCGGTTCTCAAATCCGCCCCGCGCCACAGATTCAGACGTTGCGCCGCCTCGAGTCATCATGCTGCGCCTGACCCTCCTGCACGCCATCAACATGGCGACGACGGTGGCCAGCATGACGCTAGACACGCGTCCGCCGGGCTCTCCGCCCTCTCCTGCCTCTCGTCGATCTTTCTGGGACAACCCAGCCGCCATCGAAGGGCTCGCGGACCCTCCGACCGCCGCGCGGCTGGACCAAATCCGCAAGCAGCCCTGGAGGGGCGGCTTGGAGCCTCTGAGGGAGCTGGAGTGGAGCAGGATCCCACCGGCGGACATCGAGGGCAAAGTGCCCGAGGATCTCAAGGGACTTCTGCTCCGCAATGGGCCCGGGCGGCTGCGCGTGCTGGACAGTCAGTACGGCCACTGGTTCGACGGCGATGGAGCGGTCATGGCGATGCAGGTGGATGGCGGCCGGGGCGTGGTGCAAGTGGCGTCGAAGTACGTGCAGACGCAGCGCTTCCTCAAGCAAAAGACCCGCAGCCCGTATCCCGGCCAGGAGGGCGCCACGCCGGACGCACGGCCTGGCTTCGCTCTGGCGGGCGCGTGGACGCGCCGCGGGAATCAGCGGTGGTGGCAGAATGTATTGCGCCTGCCGACCAACCCGGCCAACACCAACATGATGGAGGCGGATGGCAAGGTCTACGCGCTGTGCGAGGGAGGGCCGCCCGTGGAGATTGACGTGGACACGATGGAGACCATCGGGGACTTCGAGCTCGTTGGGCCTGCCGGCAAGTCCAAGAGCGCCTTCAGTGCCCACTACAGCCGCTGCCCGGAGACCGGCGACATCTACAACCACGGCATGGTCTTCGGCCCCACGCCCATGATCAATCTGATGTGCTTTGACTCGTCCATGAGCTTGCTGCGGCAGGAGACGACCGAGCTTCCGTACAGCACCTTCGTCCACGACAGCGTCATCTCGCAGAACCACGTGATCTACTTCGTCTGCCCCTGGGTGGTGGAGAAGAACACGCAGCTCCGCTTCCTTGCCGGCCTAGAGGCCTTCGGCAACCTAAATCAGTGGCGGCCGGAGCTGAGGTCGTACATCAACATCCATGATCGAGAGACGCTGAAGCTGAAGTATAGCATAGAGATTCCCGCGATGTCGACGTATCACCTGATTGATGCCTGGGAAGATGGAACCGGGTTCCTCGAAGTGCGATGCTTGGAGCTGCAGGGAAAGCGGGATCGGCTGGAGGCCTGCTTCAGCGACATGTACTCGGCGTCGAAGATCCCCCTCTGCTCGATGCAGGAGTATGTCATCAACATGGAGAGCGGCAGCCTGCTGGAGAAGTCGGCTGCTGCCCCCGATGCCCTCCTGGGAGAGCTGCCGGAGATGAACGCCGCGTGGAAAGACAAGCACGAGTACACGTGGCTGCTGGTGCAGACGGACGACGCCGACTACCTCAACGGCATCCAGAAGGTCAATCTCCTGACGGGGGAGGCTAGCGAAGCCGTGACCTTCGGGCCCCACACCTACGCGGGCACGCCTGTCTTTGCGCCGAAGAAGAACGCAGAGTTTGAGGACGAAGGATACATTCTCTCGCCGGTGTACGTTGCCGACGAGCACCGGTCCAATGTCGTGATTCTCGACGCCCGATCGATGAAGACGTTGACGACCATCAAGCTCCGGCAGCACGTCCCCTATCATTTCCACGGTGCTTGGGCCGGCGAAGGACTGAGAGAGAGTACTAGATAGGACTTTGCTTCGGATGCCGTACTTGTTGCGTGTTGCGTGTTGCGTATTCCGTGCTGCGTGCTGGTGCTGGTGCTGCGGAATGTGTGCTGAGGAGTGTGGCTCGTTAGAAATCGCTTTACCCTTGAAGATACATCTGGCGAATTCTTTCTTTCTTTCTTGATCTGTCTCTCTCATGAATCGCGTGGGATAAAAGGCCTTGGGATCTTGTCAGAAGGAAATTTCTTCTCGCTTCCCAGACGTTGCCAACCCAGGACAAGTAGATACCACCTTCCATGCTTCTGAGCACTGCTGCTCCAGGCTCTCAGTTCTCCAGATCAAGATCCATTCATCAGTTCATGGCAGCCTCAGCCTGTTGAGGAGGCTTCTCGAGCGGACCATTGCAAAGTCAGACGCCGTGGGTCCGGTCCGGACTGGGTCCGAGATCCGTCCAAAGCTGGGACAGAGACGGCAGCGGGTGTTTTCTAGAAAGCGGACATCCCTCTGTCCGTCTATCCTGACGCATTGGAAGCCTTCCACAGGCTTTTCCGCGGAGACCCTCCGAAAATCATAGAAGAAATCTTCGCCAATGAAATTATTTCAAATATAGTTAAAATCAATTCTGAATTTCCAAGTTCCAAGATCCAAGAAAAGTTCCTCTTCCGCTGCAGAAGTGTCAGGAACAGCGGCACCTCGAGTTGCACAAGCCAAGTCTCTCCGAGATCCTTTCCTCCTAGCGATCAACCAGATTTGCATCATGGGCATCCTCTCCAATCTGCGCAGAAGGTCTTCCAGCAAGGGCTCTCAGGAGTCCGTCCCTGCGGCCGCTGCGGAGGACGCGGAAGCTCCGGCGGCGACCACGCCCAGCAACACCGGCAGCAGCGACAGCAGCAATGACAAGGCCCTCATCATCGGCGGCAGCTCTGGCATTGGCAAGGACGCTGCGCGGCGCCTGCTTGCCCGCGGCGTGGACGTTGTGATCGTGGGGCGCAACGCGCAGAAGCTAGAGGCGGTGGCCAGCGAACTGCAAGCCGAGGTTGAGAAGGACGGGCCATCCGTGACCACCATGACCCTGGACCTCATGGACGATGAGGCCGTGAAGGCGGCGATGCAGAGCATCGAGGCGGCCGAGCAACCTTACCGCTACCTCGTCAACTCGGCCGGCATCTTCAAGCCCAAGCCCTTCGTGGAGCATTCCTTCGAGGACTACGACTCGTACAGCACCCTGAACCGCGCCACGTACTTCTTGACGCAGTCAGTCGTGAAAGGCATGGTCAAGGCGGAGCAGGGCTCCATCGTGAATGTGGGATCCATGTGGGCGAAGCAGGCGATCAAGGCGACGCCCAGCTCGGCATACTCCATGGCCAAGGCCGGCTTGCACAGCTTGACGCAGCATCTTGCGATGGAGCTCGGCGATCACCACATTCGCGTCAACGCCGTGTCTCCCGCGGTGGTGCGCACGCCCATCTACCTGGCCTTTGTCGAGAAGGACGCGTACGACTCCACCCTGGACAGCTTCAACAGCTTCCACCCTGCAGGCCGCGCCGGCACCAGCGAGGACGTCGGCGCCGCGGTCGACTTCCTCCTCAACGACGACCTCAGCGGCTGGACCACAGGAACGGTCATGGACGTCGACGGTGGCGTGATGGCCGGTCGCAACTAGCTGCTTGATAGTCGGAAAGGATCTGAAAGGGGGGGGAAGAAGATGGTGGAGACGCACGTTTCGCGAAGGCCTTGTGCGGTGTGCCTTCCTAGGGAACTCACACCGATGGAGGAAGTTTGGAAGTTTTGGTAGTTTTGCTCCGCAGTGGCGCTTTGCCTCACAGGGACGCTTTACGCTAGCGGTAGAATCATGGAGCGGAAGGAAGGAAAGAGGCGAAGAGGCGAAGAGAACGGCGCAAGGCCCAGCTGAAGGAATTGATACTTCTTCTGCGTCTCTTGCGTCCTGTGCTGCGAAGCCAACGTCACCGCGTCAGCGCTGAGAGGCACCCAAGAGCTCACAGGACCGAGTCATCGGCGAGGCGCAGAGGTACAAGTAGATTGACGCCGCAAAGCCCCAATTGGCGGAGGCTTCTCCTTCTTTTGCTTCGCAGCAAGCAATTCCGGACTTTCCCGGACCATTGTAAGGTTGGGTAAACGTCATTTTGAATTTGTGATATTCACACGATATCCGTATATTCCCTACTAATAAATTCATTTTTATATTTTCAAATAAAACATAGTTTCAATATCCTCGTGCAAAGAAGCGCTATTGGCCACCATCCAATTCCTTCATTCATTGGACAGCCCGTTCGAAATGGGCCTCTCCGATTGGCTGATTTTGAATGTGACCGCCGGACAAAGGAAACGCTTTCCGAATGTTCCGTCTTTGGCGCCCTAGCCAGCGCCCGGGCCAGCCTGCCTACGCACCCCTTGCCTCTCATGCTCGACTCGTGCTAGGAATAGGCTCAGATAGGCCGCTGACCGTCCTGGCTGTGCAATGGCGGCCGAGCTGCTGGCCAACGCCAAGGTGCAATGGCTGCGCAGCCGCGTGGAGCTTGCTCTTGACGTCCCCGAGGACGCCTTCGAGCGCTGCCTGTCGCAGCAGGCCGAGGAGGAGGCTTCAGAGGGGCGAGGTGGCTCCAGTGGGCGCGGGCTATCCGCGCTGAAGACATTCTTAGCCAGCGAGAGCTTGCCAGGAACAGCCCTGTTCTTCTGGCAGGGTCCGCAGGAGGTGGAGGTCGACGCCGGGCCCGCCGCGGAGGAAGCCAAAGAAGAGAAGCTGGAAGCTTCTGCCGCTGACGACTCCAACGATGGGGAGGAGGGGCAGGCGCCAGGAACCGCGACGGAAACCGAAGCTGCGACTGCAAGCGACAAAGAGCTGGAGATGAAGCAGACGCGGGAAGCCGAAGACTTGAAGGAAGGAGAAGAGGAAATCAAGCGGGAGCCGGTGGACGCTGGTGCGAAGCCGAAGAAGCAGGTGGAATGGGCACTGCAATGCTGCCTGCAGAACCTCCCGTGGGACGCAATGGCGACCAAGGAGTTCGTGTACTTCGTCCGGCTCGAGGAAGGAGACTTCCTGGAGCGCCCCGAGCATATCAGTGAGCTGGTGGAGTACGGCGCGAACAAGTGCGACTCTCTCACTACCTTGAGCAACCTGGTCTCGAGCGTGTACACTCCCATCGTCGAGGCCCAGGGCGCGCTGGAAGGCTCCGCGGCTTCCCGCGAGGAAGGCGAGGACGTTCGGAGCGACGGCTTCAAGGCCGAGTTCAAGGGATCCATGTACAAGTTCCAGCAGCAGCTGGAGCATGCGCTTCAGCACGTCCAAGGCGAGGTCCAGCTCTTCGTGCCAGATATCAAGATCGAGAGTCCCGACGATCCGCAAGTCCGGGACCCGCGAGTGGTGGCCACGCTGGAGCAGGCCATGGAAGGTTGGACGCAGCAGATCGGCAAGCTGGTTGAGGAGGAGAGCAAGCAGTACCCGAAGGGTCCCGGCCCCATCGCGGAGATCGAGTTCTGGAGGTCCCGCAACGCCGCCTTCAGCGCTCTGTACGAGCAGATCAACATGCCCAACGTACAGATGATGCTGACCGTGCTGCGCCACCAGGAGGTCTCGCTCTACCCGACCTACATGTACAACTACTCGGAGCTGAGCAAGTTGTATGCGGAGGCCAAGGACAACGTGAAGTTCCTCAACACACTCGAGCGCCACTTCAAGAACATCCAGCAGGGCGACTTCCTGGCCATTCTGGATACCTTGCCAAGCATGATGAACGCGATCCGGATGGTGTGGATCATCTCGCGATACTACAACAAAGACGAGCGCATGACGCCCCTGATGGAGCGCATCGCCTGGCAGATCTCTGACAAGGTGGTCAAGAAGGTTCAGGTCAGCACGATCCTCCGAGACCCCGAGTACGCCTCCGAGCTGGTCCAGCAGGCCATCCAGGTGCTCCAGGCCTGGCCGGACACCTACAACCACGTGCGCAAGGTGATCGAGGACAGCGACAGCCCCAACCGCTGGGAGTTCTCCCGCACCAAGCTCTTCGAGCGCACGAATCACATGAAGGCCGTGTGCGAGGACTTGCTGGAAGTCGTGACCGTCTTGGCCGATTTCCAGCAGTTCCTGGGCCCCGAGCTTCGTGCGGTGACGGGCGAGTCCAAGGGCATCGACAGCATCATCGCCATGGTCGAGAACCTGCGCAACAAGATCGACTCGGTGCCCTTCGACATCTTCACGAAGCAGTACGAGGAGCAGTGGCGAGGCGTCATGCGCGAGTTCCGGGAAGCCAAGGCGGAGATCGACGAGATGACCCGCGCCTTCATCGAGCAGAGCTTCCAGAAGCTGCGCTCGGCCGAGGCGGCCTTCGAGCTGGTCCAGAACTTCCAGAACATCCAGGCGAGGGATTCCATCAACCAGCACCTGGACCAGCGCTACCAGGACATCCTGCTGCAGTACCAGAAGGAGCTGGACCACATCCGACACCTCTGGGAGGTGGGCCGCCCGACCGGCAAGCCCTACCGCAACTTCCCCGAGATCGCCGGCGCCATCAAGTGGGCTTGGGACCTGTACCAGCGCGCCAAGAAGCCGATCCTGAGGTTCAAGAAGCACGAGAGCCTGCTGCATTCCCGCTTCGGCGAGGAGGTGAAGCAGCGCTACCTTAGCTTCGCGCGCGAGACGGACGCCTACATGCGCCAGCTCTTCGCCGACTGGAAGGAGCGCGCCCAGAACGTCGTGATGGAGAAGCTCAAGCAGCCCATCCTGCAGACGGACACCTGGACGACGGTGGAGACGGAGGAGCGCGTGCGCGCCAACGAAGGCATGCCCCACGCCGTCGCCAAGATTCGCGTGCCGATGCCGCCGTACCGCGTGAACTTCTCGGCGGAGCTCACCAAGGTCATTCGCGAGTGCAAGTACCTGGACCGCATGGGCTTCCCGGTCCCGGAGAGCGCGTTGCTGGTGACGCTGCAGGAGGAAAAGTACCACGACTGCATCCGGAGGCTCAATCAGGTCCTCAAGACGTATCACGAGCTGTTGGAGTCCCTCAGCCCCGTGGAGAGCGCGCTGCTCGGGAAGAAGCTCTCCGAGCTCCGCGGCCACATCGCGCACGGCTTTGCGCCGCTGAACTGGACGTCCCAGCGCATTCCCAACTACATCGACATGTGCAACCGAGAGCTCAACGAGTTCAACAACGTGGTGTCGCAGGTGCACAAGTCCAGCTCGATGATCGCGGAGGTGATCACGAGCATCGAGGACACGTCGCTGATCACGGAGGCGGACTACCACGAGCCCGGCGACGGGCCGCAGGTGCTTGACGTGTCGGACTTCTACGACAGCATGGAGAGCAAGCGCCTGGCGCGCGTGGAGAGCTTGTCGCAGATGTACAAATCGATGAATCAGCTCTTTATCAAAGTCGAAGAGGTCGCCGCCGGCACCAGCACGGGCATGAGTCCCGTGCTGCGCGGCTACTACCACTACTGGGAGAAGCGCGTGTTCAACGCCATCACCAAGATGATCGTGACTTCCATGGCCACCTTCCTCGCCATGCTGTCCGGCGCCAACCGCGGCGCGCCCATCTGCATCGTCAAGGCCAGCCTCTCGGGCAAGGACATCATCCTGAGCCCGACGCTCATGGACATCCAGAAGATCTTCCGCAACGCGGTGAACAACATCGTGGAGTCCACCAAGAGCTTCGGCCGCTGGATGGACGGCACGTGCATCCTGACCGAGCCCAAGATGCCGGCCAACGAGGACGAGGAGCCGATCCTCTACAGCTTCTACGACGACATGCTCTACAACCCGCCGGTCTACCAGCTGATGCTCAAGCTGCACCAGGCCATCACCACCACCACGGACAAGGCGCAGCGCTACGTGGACGCGTGGCGCTGGTACGACAAGAAGCACAAGCTGTGGGACCCGAAGAAGAAGCAGCACTTCGAGAAGCTGCTGGACAAGAACCACGACAGCGTCTACTACGAGACGCACTTTGCGCAGTACGCGTCCCTCGCGGAGCAGGTGTGGGAGAAGCGCAACCACAAGGACATCGACTTCCTCCGCGTCGACGCCTACCACGTGGCCGCGGGCGTACGCGACGTGGCGGACGAGTGGCGCCAGAACTACGGCGAGGTGCTGCACGCCGCCTCCAAGCAGATGCTGCGCCAGCTGGAGGAGAAGATGCGCGAGCTACGGCACGAGCTGGATGCGGAGCCCCACGACTTGGAAGGCCTGAAGCATCTGTTGCACGTGATCAGCAGCATCGCCAACGCGTCCATGGACACCGAGCTGCTGTACACGGAGATCGGCGAGCGCTATCGCGTGTGCGAGCGCTACGGCATCGACGTGTCCGACAAGGAAGCTGAGAGCGCGCGGAGTCTGCCGGAGCGCTGGCACGAGCTGTACTGCTTCAGCAAGACCAAGGACCTGCGGCTGCGCCGCGTGAAGGACGAGTTCCGAGAGGTCACCAAGCAGCAGGCCGTGGACTTCGCCGAGGACTGCGACCAGCTCTACCGCGACTTCTTGGACAGCGGTCCCGGCACGTCGTCGGTGGCGTTGCTGCAGGGATCCGAGATGCTGGACGAGTACGTCACGAAGCTGGCCGAGTGCAACCGGCGCAAGCAGGAGCTGGTGAACGCCGAGAATCTCTTCAGTCTGCCCATCACCAGCTTCAGCGCGCTGGCCGAGCTTGGCGCCAAGGTGGAGCAGCTGAGCGTCGTGTATGGCCTGTTCCGCGAGCAGCACGACTTCGAGGAGACCAACTCCAACATGCTGTGGAGCGAGTTGGACGTCACGGCGCTCACGCAGGGCGCCGACGAGCTGGAGAGGAAGTGCCGCAAGTTGCCTCGCGAGCTCAAGGGCCTGCCGGTCTTCCTCAAGGTGTCGGCGCACATCTCCAACTTCAAGGAGAGCATCCCGCTGATCGTGAACCTCAAGAACGAGGCCATGAAGGAGCGGCACTGGCGCGCGCTCATGGAGATTACCGGCGTCGTCTTCGACATGAACCCCAAGACGCTGACGCTGCAGAACATCTTCGCCATGGAGCTGCACAACTTCTCCGAGAAGATCGCCGAAATCGTGAACGAGGCGGTGCAGGAGCAGAAGATCGAGAACGAGCTGCGCAAGATCGACAGCACCTGGGCCAAGACGTCGCTGAGCGTCGCCAAGTACAAGAAGAACGGCCAGGACCGCGGCTACGTGCTGCGCGCCGCGGACGACATCAAGCAGGAGCTGGAGGACAACATGCTCAACCTCCAGACCATGAGCAGCTCGCGCTTCGTGGGTACCTTCATCGACCGCGTCCGCAGCTGGGAGCGCTCGCTCAACCTCGTAAGCGAGTGCCTGGACGCCTGGTTTGTCGTGCAGCGCAAGTGGATGTATCTCGAGTCCATCTTCGTCGGAGCGGAAGACATCCGCCTGCAGCTGCCGGAGGAGGCCAAGAAGTTCGACGCCATCGACAAGGCCTTCAAGACCATCATGGTGGCCACGCACAAGAACCCCAACGCCGTCGACGCCTGCACGGCGGACTCGCGGCTGGAGACGCTGAAGAGCCTGAGCGACCGCCTCGACAAGTGCCAGAAGTCCCTGAGCGACTACCTGAACACCAAGCGGAACGCCTTCCCGCGCTTCTTCTTCATCTCCGACGATGAGCTGCTCTCCGTGCTGGGCTCCAGCGACCCCACCAGCATTCAGATCCACATGCTCAAGCTGTTCGACAACGTCAAGGAGCTGGAGTTCGGTCGCGGCAACAAGGCCATCGTGGGCATGAAATCCTCCGAGAACGAGGGCTTTTCCTTCGCAGACCCGGCGCTCGTGGACGGCCCCGTGGAGACGTGGATGGAGTCGGCCGAGGAGGGCATGAAGGCCAGTCTGTGGGCCATCACCAAGGAGGGCGTCTACAAGTACGGGCACATGGCCAGGACGACCTGGATCGAGGAGGCGCTGGGCATGGTAACGCTCGCCGGCTCGCAGATCTGGTGGACCTGGGAGGTGGAGAACGCCTTCCGAGAAGTGGCCAGCGGCAACAAGTACGGCATGAAGGAGCTGGAGGCACGGCTCACGGCGCAGCTGAATGAGCTCGTCGCGATGGTGCGGCGGAAGCTGGTAAAGATCGTCCGCAAGAAGGTCAACACCTTGTTGATCATCGACGTGCACGCGAGAGACATCGTGGACGGCTTCGTGCGCAACTCGATCCTCAATCAGAAGGAGTTCGCGTGGGAGTCGCAGCTGCGCTTCTACTGGGACCGCGACGTCGACAACTGCTTGATCCGCCAGTGCACCGGCCAGTTCCAGTACGGCTACGAGTACATGGGCTGCAACGGCCGCCTCGTCATCACGCCGCTCACCGACCGGTGCTACATGACCCTCACGCAGGCCTTGACCTTCAAGCTCGGTGGTTCGCCAGCGGGGCCGGCGGGCACAGGGAAGACCGAGACGACGAAGGACCTCGCGAAGTCCCTGGCGCTTTGTTGCATGGTAGGTTTGGAATGCGATGTCACGGGATGTGATTGTGGCATGTGATGGATTCTTAGGTGTTTGGAATGCGCTACGTAATGGCGCTTGACATGCACAGATGGATGACCTCTAATTTTTGGATATGCCTCTGTGGCGCACAGGTGACCAACTGCGGAGAGGGTCTGGATTACAAAGCGATGGGAAGCATCTTCTCTGGCCTGGTCCAGGTCGGCGCCTGGGGCTGCTTCGACGAGTTCAACCGCATCAACATCGAGGTGCTCAGCGTGGTGTCTGCACAGCTGAGAAGCATCCAGGACGGCCTCATCAAGGGCTGGGACACCGTGGATATCGGCATGGGCACCGAGATCCGCATCAAGCGCGTGGCCGGCTTCGCCACCTGTGGCTTCTTCATCACGATGAACCCGGGCTACGCCGGCCGCACCGAGCTGCCCGATAACCTCAAGGCGCTCTTCCGCCCCGTGACCATGATCGTGCCGGACCTGCAGCAGATCTGCGAGATCATGCTGTTCTCGGAGGGCTTCGAGGGCGCCAAGGCGCTGGCCAAGAAGATGACGGTGCTCTACAAGCTGGCCAAGGGCCAGCTCAGCAAGCAGTACCACTACGACTTCGGCCTGCGCGCCTTGAAGTCCGTGCTGGTCATGGCCGGAGACCTGAAGAGAGGCTCGGCAGACCTACCCGAGGACGTGGTGCTCATGAGGGCGCTGCGCGACTCCAACATGCCCAAGTACGTCTTCGAGGACGTGCCGCTCTTCCTGGGCCTCATCAACGACCTCTTCCCCGGCGTGGACTGCCCGCGTGTGGGCTACGCCGGTCTCAAGTCGGCCATCATGGACGACCTCGAGGCGCGCGGCTTCCGCTGCAAAGACGAGGCCGTATTCATGGATCAGGTGGACAAGTGCATCCAGATGTACGAGACGCAGATCGTGCGCCACACCAGCATGATCGTGGGTCCGACCGGTGGCGGCAAGACGCTCGTGCTGGATACGTTGAAGAACGCCAGAGATGTCGCCGACGGCGTCGCGGTGAAGATGCATGTGCTGAATCCCAAGGCGCAGCCATTGCACGAGCTCTACGGCTTGATGGACCCCGTGACGCGCGACTGGACCGACGGCATCCTAAGCAAGATCTTCCGCGAGCTGAATCAGCCGCTGCCGCCCGGGCGCGAGAACGAGATGCGCTGGCTCATCTACGACGGCGACGTGGACGCGCTGTGGGTGGAGAACATGAACTCCGTTATGGACGACAACAAGCTCCTCACCCTCCCCAACGGAGAGCGCATCCGCCTCCAGCCCCACTGCGCCATGATCTGCGAGACCTTCGACCTCCAGTACGCCTCGCCGGCCACCATCTCGCGCTGCGGCATGGTGTGGGTGGACCCCAAGAACCTCGGCTTCCGACCGTACTACGAGCGCTGGTTGCGCCAGCGCTTCGGCAACGGCGTGGAGGTGGCCGAGGGCGCCACGGCCGACGCGCAGGACTTCTACCTCGAGCTGTTCGAGCGCTACATCCCGCCCTCCATCGACTACGTGCTGAACGGCGTGATCGACGGCGAGGCGCAGGAGAAGCTGGCGCAGGTGATCCCCATCACGAGCATCGACATGGTGAAGCAGCTGTGCTCGGCCTTGGACGCCTACTGGCCCTTCTCTCAGGACGGCATGGACGCCGCCGAGCAGGTGCGGCCGGCCACGGAGAGCGTGTTCGTGTTCTGCACCGTGTGGTCCATGGGCGCGGCGCTGGTGCAAAGCAGCCGCAGCCGCTTCGAGGCCTTCGTGAAGGGTATCTGTAGCCAACGGCTGCCCGACGGCTCGCTCTACGACCAGTTCTTCGAGCCCAAGGAAGAGCGCTGGCTGTCCTGGAGCTCCGTGGTCCCGGCCTATCAGCAGCCGGCGCCCTTCCGCTTCTACGAGATCACCGTGCCCACCACGGACATGGTGCTGTACAGCGAGCTGCTGTCTCGCCTGGCGCCGGTGAAGCCCATGCTGTTCGTGGGCGAGAGCGGCACGGCCAAGACGCTCACCATCCAGAACTACCTGAACGCGCTGGACCGCGAGAGCAACGCGTCGCAGATCATCAACTTCAGCTCACGCACCAGCAGCCGCGACGTGCAAACGACCATCGAGGCCAACATCGACAAGCGCGCCGGCAGCGTGTTTGGGCCGCCGGCGGGCAAGACGCTCAACATCTTCATCGACGACATGAACATGCCCAAGGTGGACGCGTACGGCACGCAGCAGCCCATCACGTGGCTGCTCTTCCTCATGGGCCGCGGCTGCATGTACGACCGCGGCAAGGACCTCACCATCAAGTACGTCAAGGACTGCAGCTACATCTGCGCCATGGGGCCTCCTGGCGGCGGCCGGAACAGCATCGATCCGCGCTTCGCGTCGCTCTTCAACGTGTTCAACTTGACGAACCCCACCAACGCCGTGCTGGAAGCCATCTACTCGGCCATCGCCACTCGGCGCTTCGAGGCCTTCCCGGACGGCGTCAAAGCCGCCGTCCAGAAGTTCGCGGCGGCGTCGCTGCGATTGTACAACTTCGTGGTCGAGAAGCTGCCGCCGACGCCGTCAAAGTTCCACTACCTGTGGAACCTGCGCGACCTGTCTCGCGTGTACGAGGGCGTGTGCCTTGCCACCGAGGACGTCGTCAAGACCGGGCCGCAGGTCGTGCGCCTGTGGCGCAACGAGTGCCTCCGGGTGTTCCGCGATCGACTCACCACCACCACCGACGCTGACATGATCGACGCCGAGATCTCCAGCATCCTGAGCAGCAGCTTCAGCAACGACGAGGCCACCGCCGCGGCGGCGGACCCCATCATCTTCGGAGACTACCGCCTGGCGCCCGGGCGTCTCAGTGAGGATCGCGAAGACCCCCGACTGTACGAGGACCTTGGCACCTACGACGCCGTGAGCGACATCTTCGACGTGGTGCTGGAGGTTTACAACGCCGAGAAGAAGGCGCTCAACTTGGTGCTGTTCCAGCAGGCGCTGGAGCACCTCACGCGCGTTTACCGCATCATCCGCATGCCCAGGGGAAACGCGCTGCTGGTCGGCGTGGGTGGCAGCGGCAAGCAGAGCTTGACCAAGATCGCGGCGTTCTGCGCTGGCTACGACGTGTTCGAGATCACGCTCATGCGCAACTACGGCGAGGCGGAGTTCCGCGAGGACCTCAAGGAGCTGTACAAGCAGCTGGGGCAGAAGGAAGTGGTGTTCCTGTTCACCGACGCACACGTCGCCGAGGAGGGTTTCCTCGAGTTCCTCAACAACATGCTGACGGTCGGGATGCCGGCGGCGCTCTACGCGCAGGACGAGAAGGACGGCCTGGTGAGCAGCGTGCGCAAGGAGGTGGCCGAGGCGGGCCTGGTGCAGACGCCGGAGGTGTGCTGGAGATACTACGTCAACAAGGCGCGGAACAACCTGCACATCGTCCTGAGCATGTCGCCCAGCGGCGAGAAGCTGCGCGTGCGCTGCCGCAACTTCCCGGGCCTGGTGTCCAGCACGGCCATCGACTGGTTCTTCCCCTGGCCGGCGGAGGCGCTCAAGCGCGTGGCGACGCACTTCGTCAAGGAAGACCACCTCCCGGAGGAGCACTTCGACAAGCTCGTGGGGCACATGGTCTACACGCACCAGAAGGTGCTGGCCTTTGCCACGCGCTTCACGCAGGAGCTGCGGCGCTACTACGCCGTCACCCCCAAGAACTACCTGGACTTCATCTCCAACTACCGCGAGCAGCTGGCCTCCGGCACCAGCACGGTGCAGAGCGACATCACCCGGCTTCAGGGCGGCCTCACCAAGTTGATCGAGGCGGCGGACGCCGTGGATCGCATGCAGAAGGACTTGACGGAGAAGAAGGTCGTGGTCGACGCCAAGACCGCCGACGTCACGCAGCTCATCGGCGTCATCGAGGAGAAGACCAAGGTGGCCACCGAGCAGCAGGAGCAGGCCAGTGTGAAGCAGACCGAAGCCACGGAGATGGCGCAAGTCATCCAGGTGGAGTCGGCCAAGGCCAACGAGGCCCTCATGGAGGCTCTGCCGGCCGTGGAAGCCGCGGCCGCCGCTCTGGAGAATCTGGACAAGGACTCCGTGACGGAGCTGAAGGCGTTCGCGAACCCCCCTAAGCTCGTCCGAGCCACCATCATGCTCGTGGCCGTGCTGCGGCCCACGGGCGAGAGGGTCAATCCCGAGGACTGGGGCGAATGCAAGAAGATGCTGGGCAACTCGAAGCTGCTGGACCTGCTCAAGAGCTACCCGAAGGACAGCATCACCGAGAAGCAGATGCGCGACATCCGCAAGTACCGCAAGGCGGAGCCCGGGCTGAGCGTGGAAGGCGTCGAGAGCGTGTCCAAGGCCGCGCACGCCATGATGATCTGGGTGGAGGCCATCTGCAAGTACTACGACGTCGCCAAGAACGTCGAGCCGCTGCGCCAGAAGGTCAAGGACATGGAGCAGGCCAAGCGAAAGACGGACAAGGAACTGGCAGAGCTCCAGGAGATGCTCGCGGCCTTGGAGAAGGACTTGTCCGAGCTGCGAGAGCAGTACCAGGCGGCCAACAAGGAGCTGACGGAGCTCCAGGAGCAGGCGGCGCTCATGGAAAAGCGCTTGACCGCGGCGTCGAAGCTGATCTCCGGCCTCACCGGAGAGCGCACCAGGTGGACCGCCGACGTGGAACGCCTGAGCCTGCAGAAGCAGGAGCTGGTCGGGAACTGTTTGCTGTCGGCGTCCTTCCTCTCCTACTCGGGCGCCTTCACCAGCAAGTTCCGGACGGAGCTGCTGTACGAGAATTTCTGGCCGACCATGAAAGAGAGCGGCTTGCCTTTGACGGAGAACCTGCTCCTCAACGCGATGCTGGTGAACGATGCCACCATCCAGGGCTGGACGGCCAAGGGGCTCCCCGCGGACAACCACAGCATCCAGAACGGCATCCTCACCATGAAGTCGTCGCGCTTCCCGCTGTGCATCGACCCGCAGCAGCAGGCGGTGAGCTGGATCAAGAACACCTTTGCCGACGAGAACCTCACGGTGAAGACGCTGAACGAGGCCGACTTCATGAAGCACCTGGAGCTGGCCATCCAGTTCGGGAATCCCTTCCTCTTCGAGAACATCGACGAGGAGCTGGACCCCATGCTGGACCCGGTGCTCGAGAAGGACGTGGTGCTGCACAACGGCACCAAGCAGATCCGCCTGGGCGACAAGGTCGTCGACTGGGACGACGGCTTCAAGCTGTTCTTCACGACCAAGCTGAGCAACCCCAGGTACAGCCCGGAGGTCATGGGCAAGACGATGCTCATCAACTACGGCGTCACGCTGGTGGGTCTCGCCGACCAGCTGCTCAACGTGGTGGTGGCGCACGAGCGCCCGGACCTGGAGCAGGAGTACGCCGAGCTGGTGACCACGATGAGCGAGAACGCGCAGCTGCTGGTGTCGCTGGAAGACTCGCTGCTGCGCGAGCTCAGCAACTCGCAGGGCAACATCCTCGACAACGGAGACCTCATCGCCACGCTGGACGAGACCAAGACCAAGGCCGTGGAGATCCAGGGCAAGCTGGAGCAGGCCAGCTTCACCAAGGACGAGATCGGCAAGGCGCGCTCGCAGTACATGCCCGTGGCCAAGCGCGGCTCGATCATGTACTTCGCGGAGGCCAGCCTCGCCACCACCATGCGGATGTACGAGATCTCGCTGGACACGTACCTGAACGTCTTCAACAAGGCGCTGGACTCCGCCAAGCGCGACGTGGTGCTGGACAACCGCCTGCGCAACATGATCAGCACCATCACGCGCCGGGTGTACGACTACACCTGCACGGGGATCTTCGAGCGCCACAAGCTCATGTTCAGCTTCCAGATGACCACCATGATCATGGAAGGCGATGAGCGCCTCGACCGCGGCGAAGTCGACTTCTTCCTCAAGGGCGACACGTCGCTCGACGGCCCCTCGAAGGACTGTCCGGCGTCCTGGCTCACCGCGGCCTGCTGGAAGGACCTCATCGCGCTGGGCGCGCTCAAGGACATCTTCGGTGAGGTGCTGGCGCATTTCGAGGCACAGCATGACGTGTGGAAGAACTGGTACGACCTCGAAGCACCGGAGGCGACCGAGCTGCCTGGCAGCTTCGATGAGCGCCTCACGCCGCTGCAGCGGCTCTGCACCATCCGGTGCTTCCGACCGGACCGGGTGTACAACGCCGTGAAGCTGTTCGTGATCCGCGTGTCTGGCGAGCAGTACGTGCAGCCGCCGGTGCTGGACTACGCACGCGTGTTTGCGCAGAGTTCGCCGACGATGCCGATGGTGTTCATCCTCAGCCCCGGCGCGGATCCCCAGGCCGACATCCAGCTGCTCGCGGACGAGAAGGGCATGTCGCCGCAGCGGTTCAAGTACCTGGCGCTTGGTCAGGGCCAGGGGCCCTACGCTGAAGCCATGCTGGACGCCGGCTACGCCAGAGGCCACTGGGTGCTGCTGCAGAACTGCCACCTCTTGGTGTCGTGGCTCAAGACGCTGGAGAAGACGCTGGAGACCAAGAAGAGCCCGCACGCAGACTTCCGCCTCTGGCTCACCACAGAGCCGAGCGACAAGTTCCCCCTGGGTATCCTGCAGAGGAGCCTTAAGGTGGTCACGGAGCCGCCGGACGGCCTGAAGCTCAACATGAGGTCCACGTACTCGAAGATCGACGACGCCACGCTTGAGGAATGCCCGCACTGGGCCTTCAAGCCCTGCCTCTTCGTGCTGGTGTTCCTGCATGCCGTCGTCCAGGAGCGCAAGAAGTACGGCAAGATCGGCTGGAACGTCGCGTACGACTTTAACGAGTCGGACTTCAACATCTCCCGACGCCTGCTCTCGCTGTACCTGCAGAAGGCCTTCGAGGACGAAGACGAGTTCCTGCCGTGGGGCAGCCTCAAGTATCTCATCGGAGACGCCATGTACGGCGGCCGCGTGTCGGACGACATGGATCGCAGAGTGCTGAAGACGTACCTCGAAGAATACATGGGGGACTTCTTGTTCGACGACTGCCAGAAGTTCTACTTCTCGCGCGCCGGCTTTGACTACGAGGTGCCGGAGACGGGCCCGCTCGAGAACTACACCAGCATGGTGGAGACGCTGCCCCTGACGAACTCCCCGGCGGTGTTCGGCCTGCACCCCAACGCGGAGATCCAGTACTACACGGAGACCACGAGGAAGATGTGGAAGGACCTGATCGACCTGCAGCCGCGCACGAGTGGCGGTGGCGCCGGCGCCAGTCGGGAGGATTACATCGGCCGCCTGGCCATGGACATCCTCAGCAAAGTGCCCCTCACCAGTATGGACCTGGGCAGCTACGACCTCATCCTGATTCGCAAAGGCATTCTCGAGAAGAACGCCGGCGAGGCGCCGGCACCATGCCAGGTGGTGCTGCTGCAGGAGCTGGAGCGGTGGAACAAGTTGGTCATCCAGATGGCGGCGTCGCTCTCCGATCTGTGCAAGGCGCTCATTGGGGAAATCGGCATGAGCGACGAGCTGGACAACCTCGGCGACAGTCTGTACAACAGCTTCTTGCCGGCGATGTGGCGCCGCCTGGCGCCGGACACGCAGAAGCCGCTGGGCTCGTGGATGAACCACTTCACCACGAGATACACTCAGTATGAAGACTGGATCGCCAACGGCGAGCCGCCCTGCATATGGCTCTCTGGACTTCACATCCCGGAGAGCTACCTCACGGCGCTGGTTCAAACCACGTGCCGAAAGCGGAACTGGCCGCTGGACAAGTCCACGCTGTACACGGTGGTCACCAAGTACGAGCGCGCGGAAGACGTGCCGGGCGCGCTGGATTCCGGCTGCTACGTGCACGGACTGTACTTGGAGGGCGCCGCGTGGGACTCGGAGAAGATGTGTCTGCGACGCCAGGACCCGAAGGTGCTCGTGGTCGAGCTGCCCATCCTGCAGGTCATTCCCGTGGAGGTGGCGAAGCTGCGACTGGTGTCTCAGTTCAAGGCGCCGCTGTATGTCACTCAAGCAAGAAGAAACGCGATGGGAGTGGGTCTCGTTGCGACGGTCGACCTGAGCATTCACGAACACCCGAGTCACTATGTGCTGCAGGGCGTCGCGCTTTCGTTGAACACCGCAGACTAAAACGAAATCATGCAGACAAAGATAAAGGCTTTTTTTGCACCCTTGTCGGTCTCGAAGTATGTACTACTGCTCGCTTTGCCGCCATGATACAAGCCCCGCTCGGTCCGCCGAGTGCTTCAGCAGCGCCTTCAGCCGCTTCGCATCAGCACAAAGCCGTCGCTCCATACCTGCGTACACCGCCACGTAGTTCACAATCACACGACCGGCATTTCGTTGGCTTTGCCGGCCTCTTGAGATGGAAGTATGCGGGTTGTCCTTGTCCCTGCTTTCAGCGGCGGTTCCGGTGGGCAGAGGCAGAGTGCTCCCAAAGCGGCGGAGCATCTCGTCTACGATGCGTGAGCTATCTCTCCTCTTGGCGTCCGCAGAGAGCCTTTGGCGCCTTCTGCTTTCCTTTCTCATGCTGCGCGACACTGAGTTGCGCAGCCTTGCAGGAGCGGTGAGGTTTGTCGAAGATGAAGGAGGCGTCACGCGACGCCTGTGCCTCCTCTTCGTCGTTCCTCCTTCGCGTTGCTTCGGCGGCGAGTTACAGCAAGGTTAAGGACAGACAGAGCCCTCAAACGGCCATTCACCTGAAGTATATTGCGCAATCCCACACAGAGTCACCAAATGGTGTCCTATGGACGCAAGGATTGTCGTATCACCGGATACTTTACGTGCACGGCTTGAAGAAGGGCTCTCTGCCAGAGTCTCCCGCTGAACGATAGGTGCAGACACCGGACTCCGAATCCGGGAGAACATTGCACCTTTGCACCTTCTCCTTGTGAGGCGGGACCCCTGTTTGAAAAAGCTCCGCGCAAGGCAGCGACTTCCAAGCACGCAGGGCAGCGACTTCCAAGGGCGCAAGGCAGCGACTTCCGAGCGCGCAAGGCAGCGACTTCCAAGCACACAAAAAAGAGTTGGGACCGCCGTGCCATCTACGTCCGGCCGGGCGTCTATTCGCTGCTTGATGGCGCTCAGTCGCTTCGCGACGGCGCTTGGCTTCTTGGTTGCAGCGGCGTCGGCCTCCAACTACGACATCTCCGTGAGGACGCCGGCAGCAGGCGCTCGCATCGTCTTGACCCGCGGCGGTCTGATCGGAGTTGACGTACGCTACACGACGCCTCTGGTGCCCTTCTTCCTCAGCGACGATGGCGCCACCATACGGGCGTGTGTGGGGATCGAGGGCGTGTCTCAAGGACGCTGCCGCGAAGTCTTCCGCAGCGATCGCGAGGAGACCACAGACTTCGCCTTTGACATCTCCAACGCCCCCATTGCGAAAAGCTACACATTGCAGGTAGGCAATGAACACCATCTCCTTCCGCATCGGGCTTGGGACTTGACGGTGACGCGGGCGCGCCCCTAGGCCTGGATGGAGGTCGGCGACGACATCGTCGCGAAAGGCACCTCGGACTTCTTCTTGGTGGCATCGGCAAAGCAGCCGGCTTCAGGTACGGCGCCTCGGCACTTCTCAGAGACGGCTGGAAGTCTTGGGCTGAGGCATCAAGTGTCTGCTTCCAGGCGGCGCCATCGAGTTCGCCGACCTGCTTCCTGGTGCAGTCGTTCGGAACGAGAACCTAACGGCGAGGTTCCGGCTGAGTGGCATCGATCGTCTTACCGAGCACTTTCAGATCTGCATTCGCAACGCGGTGGCGCCCGTGTACCTGGACATCAAGAGCGAGCGCAGTCACGACGTATTCCGCGCCATGTACCAATCTACTTATGCAAGGTTCACCACCTACGCGGAGCACTGCTTGGCCGTCGATGCCGTCGAAGGCGTCTTGGCGGATTCGATGGAAAGCGGCCCGACTACATTCGTCGCGTATGTCCGGCGCATCGTACGCCGGGACGGCCAGCTGCTGGGAGGCGAAGCGCTGACCCCAGTCGCCGACGTCAGCGTCGTAGCCACGCCGGCGGAACCCGAGCTCAGCGCTCACTTCCTCAGGTGCGCCTCGCCTTCTGTCCCAGAATCATGCGTTCTCGAGGCGATCGTGACGTTCTCTTCCTCTTTTCCTTTTTCTTTCTGTGTCGCTTTCTTCTTCTCTTGCGCCTGTCCCTTTTTCCACTTTTTCCTGTACAGGGTATGGCCTTTTCTGCACGAGGGCGGTACCGATGGCAACACCGCTGTCCGCAGAAGCCTCCAAAAGCTTGCCGTACGTGCCACTCAACGTTCCTCAGCTCCCTTGACGGTATGTGTTTGGATCGACGGGGCCGACGCGCTGATCGGGAGGGCATTACTGATTTGCATTGCATTGCATTGCCACCCCTAGTTCTGCGAGACGGGCTTCAATGCCGGCTTCTCCGCCGCTGTCTTCCTTCTCGCCAACGAGTCTTCCATCGTGGTGAGCTACGACCTCGGCGTCCATGCGGTTGTGCCCGTCGCGCAGCACGCGCTCCAGGACGCCTTCGGACTGGGTAAGCGATCCATCATGCCGAAGAGGCTATCAGCTGCCTGTCACAGCCGTCTCATGCCCTTTGTCTTTCCTCTCGATCCTCTTCCGTGTTTCCTGCTTGCCAGGTCGGCATTTTCTGGTCGTTGGAGACAGCACCAAGACGCTCTTGCAGAGGCTCACTCCGCCGCCGAACCTGGACGCGGACGACGTCAATCGCTGCTCCGGCATCTTTGTCGACGGAGGTCACTCGTTTGAAGTCGCCAGCGCAGATCTGCGCAACTTCTGCACCAAGGCCCATCGCCAGAACTTTGTCGTCATGGACGACGTTGGCTGCGCTCCCGACTACTGCAACGGGCCTCGAAAGGCCTGGCGAGAGGCCGTCGAGGCGGGCTTCGTCATCGAGACCGACTGCAGCATGGGTCCGGGCCCTTTGGGCCACTGCGTCGGAGAGTACGACACGTCCCAGTGCCCGTCCCTCCGAGCACCGTCTCAACGGGATTGACGCAGCAGCGGAAGGGATGCGAAGTCGTTGGCAAGACAAAGGGACGTCGGTGCAGAAGGTGCGAAGGTCATTGGACGACGAGAGCTGTTGCTTGCTTTCCAAGCTCTTCAACGTCGCGGACCGCCCTTTACGGTAGTCGATCCCGCACCAAACCCTCAACTGCGGGATGATCTTGCTGGCGAAAGAAGACAAAACGCATCCGTGGTACCCCCCGATACTTTCCTGCCGCTCTCCTCCCCAGCACATGTGACACGAACGAAAACGTTCTACGCGACTGCGGGTTCGCACTGGCATCCACAATCCCGGGAGAGGGGGGAACTTGAACAAGTGTCCACGGCTGTTTTCCCAAGTCGAAATTCGTGCGTTCGCTTGTTTCCGTCCTTCCTCGCGGATGATTACAGGTTCTCCTATGCAGCAATTACATATGGCTGTAAGGTGGGGAGTGGAGCTCCCGTAGCCAATCAGCGTAGAGAATGCCGAGTGAGGGAGTGGTCAAATCAAGAACTTCTTCTTTTCAATCTTCAGATCGGAAGTAGAGGGTCGGCAGTAGGACAGATATATGCATAATGTATTGCAGCTTAAACATTTCAATTAAGCGTTTTGAATTTATCAGTTTCGGACGGTGAATATCGAAGATATTCAATATCGATCGGTTTGGTGTGGCCTCAGAATCTCCCGCCATTCTTGTCATTTAAGTACTCTCAGTGTCCTTCTGGCACCTAAATTGCCGAACAGGCCGGCAAACCTTGGGCTCAGCAGGAAGCTTGTCAGCAAAAACAGTGTAAAACTGAAAGACAATGAGAGACCAACTTACCATGACTCCCTTGGCGCGAAACAAGAGCTGGTGTTGCGTGGATGCTAGACTTGAAGGGAATGAGAAGCTTCTGCTGCAAGTTGCTTTCCGTCTATGCATCGGTTCAATCGATCATATGATGGATCACCATGATCGATCATATGATCGATTGAAAAACGTGATTATCTCGTCATATGATCGATCACAAAATATCGATCATAGGATCGATCAGTTGATCCAGAGCAATCCAGTTCTGGCCGATCTCGATCCGCATTCCGAGGTACTCGTTGCCCGCTCGCTTCTGCCTTAGAGACCATGTCAGACCAGGACGACTTCGAGCTTGCGGAGGAGGCTCCGTCGGGAGCTACCCAGGACCCTGCGCCTTGCCAGGACCTTGTCTCAGCCACCGCGGCCGACGAGAACTCGTTCTTGCCGGCGGGTTTCAAACCGGCAGCCTTCGTGGGCACAACGGAAACTTGTCGGGATGGCGCCGAAAGCCTTACGCAGGCCCTCCATCGCCTCCTCCACGGACGCACATGGAGTAGTCTTGCAAAGCCGCAAGGAATCGTGAAGGTGAGAGGACACAATTGGTGCGGGGAAGGCATCACTGTGGTGTGCGGACCAATTATCACAGATCACCACGTCACCGTATCGAAGTGCTGCGCTCTCAAGCGCAGCCCTCATCAAATCATAATGCTCAAGAGCGCCTTGACCATTCTCAGTCAGCTCTACAAGGACTGCTTCAGATGTCATCTAGGACATCGACCGTCTCTGTGATCATCTAGCTAGAGTCTCTGACGCGGGCCATCGCGAGGATTCACACTGGCCACTGACGACAGCTCTAGGGCTGGATCACCTCCTGAAGACGACTTGCGGAAGTGAAGCTTCAACGCACGAGTCTTCCATAAGTACAGCCAGCACTGCATGCATATTTAGCAGCTGCCAAGCAAGTGGGCGGGCCTTGCTTGGTCGGGCGATCGAAACTCCTGGCCATAGTTCTGCTGTCAACTTCCTCCACTTCTCCCGTCTCTTCGACCGCTTCCGCCGGATCGCGCATCTCCTCCTGAGAGGTAAGAGTGGCTTCTTCGCCAGAAATCAAGCCGCGAAGCGAAGGGTGTGGCGTTGCTTGGTTTTTCCAGCGTCATTTTTCAAAGATTTCAAAATCCTTCTCTTGCCCCCCGACTTCGACTTCCTTCTGTCACAGAGGTACGTTGGCTATGATCATGGATCTTCATTTTCTATTTGAATTTTATAACAATTTCAAATATAAAAATAATATAGAAATATAATATGGATAAATATAAGATTCGAAAACGAACACGTCAAGGTTTGTTCTTCGGACTTCTCACGTGGCGCGAGTTTTCCAAGGCCCTTTTGCACCGGCCAGGATGGAGTCTCTTCAGCAGATGGGAGATATGGCAGTGGAAGTGATGGAGGCGCCGGAGTGGAGCTGGGGGATCCGCCTGGCGTTTGCGGTGGGCGTTCTGGCTGGTCTGGAGATGCTTGACACCGCCGTGACATATCTTTTTGAGAATTCAGAGAAGATTCCGGCGAAGGTGAGTTGCGGCGTCGCCTTGCAGTTGGTGGAGACGGCGTCTCAGCACGGCTTCGCAGGGAAAGCACCACGACCAATTGCGGCCAGTAGACATCTTGTGCATCTCCTTTAACAAGATGACCATCGTGCTGTTCACTTGGCACGTGATTTCCTTCCTCTGGCACAGCAGCGAGGTGGACCTCGCGCTGGCAGACATGACCTTCTCAAACACCGTGCTGGCCGTGCCGGCGTTGTACGTGGTGTACGACTTCTTCTACAGCTTGTTCCACCGTTTCTTGCACATCAAGGCCGTGTACGCCTATGTGCACAAGCACCACCACGTTCAGAAGGTGCCCAGTCGCGGGAGCAACGATGCGATCAATGTGCACCCGTTCGAGTTCGTGTGCGGAGAGTACAACCACATTCTAGCGATCTACCTCGTCAGCCAGGTCATGCGTGTGCATGCCGTGGCGGCCATGGGTTTTGTTGTCCTCGGGGGTCTTCTAGCCAGCCTGAACCACACGCGTTTCGACATCTCCATTCCCGGCGTGTACGATGTCAAGGCGCACGACGTGCACCATAGGATCCCCCAGTCGAACTACGGACAGTACATCATGCTTTGGGACCGGCTCATGGGTAGCTTCCGGGAGTATCGCTAGGGGCGACGAAGAACGACATCAGCTTGCTCTCGACTCGAGAAGACGTAGGAAGGAGGCATGGCGAAAGACGCAATCATCTGTTCTCCGATGCCTCGGCGCGCTCGCTTTGGCACCTAAACCTGGATGGCGATCTGCTGTCGGTACGCCTCTCGTACTTCATACTCTGCCATGGCCGTGGCGTGTCGCACCCGCGCGCGATCCCGGCAGCTCTTCATACACGCGATGCCCATCCCCGCGTACCACACCCCGACGCCGACCTGCAGCAACCCCGCCACGGTGATGAAGTCGGACCCCACGCCGCGCGGTGCGTTCCACTCGTCCAGCTCCTCCAAGGCCAGCACTCCCAAGAACGCATAGAGCACCCCGCGGAAGATCCAGTTGGTGCCGAAGAACGTCTCCGCGACGACCTGCGGCCACTCAATCTCCAACGAGATTGCAAAGAAGCAGAGCAGAACTCCGTAGAAGCGAACCACGCACTGCGGAATGTGCAGGGAACTCACGTGCCGGCCCGAGAAGAAGTCGACCAGGGTGGTAACCTGCGCGGCGACCAGACAAAGAGCGCAGCACACGGTGATCAAAGACACGCCCCGGAAGAACAGGATCGAGCAGGGAAGATCCGGCGGATCTTCGCGAAACTCCTTGGGCAAGAGCAGGTCTCTCTCCGTCTTCGCCGCGTCGGATCCCGGCTCGGGACTCGCTTCCGACCTCGCCCAGCTCGGCTCGTCGTCGTTGGGCGCCTGTGGCAACCTGCGCGGTCAGTCTACCGCTCGGCGTCTTGGCCTGGTCGGCGAGCTGTGAAGAAGCCGAGGCCGGCCTTGGGCGCCAAACCCGAGTATCCGCGCCACAAGCACGCTGGCGGCCTACCTGATCACTCTCATGGTCCTCTGCCCAGCTGGGCGTCGGACCACCGGTGTTCTCCGCCATTCCCGCGCCGTTCTTTTCGTCGGATCAGGCCCGGGTCTTTGGTTCATCGCGAGCGAGGCAATAGTGCTGGTCTCCATACGGACTCCTTCGCGAAGGGAAGGACCACTATACTGACTCCCACTCGAATGAAAGGATCACTATAGAGGACGAGCGCAGGGTCTGTCGACATCTTCCCGCCCTTTTGGAGCGCTTGAGATGTCTGCGTCGCTGCCGTTTTGGTTGCTTTGGGTCACAACGCCTATCCTGATGGCCTCGCAGGCTAGGATTGCCGCACCGGCCTCCTTGAGGCTCTCCAAAGCTCTCAAGCCCGGCTACGAGGTCCTCCGTTGTGTGGCTGGGGACGACGCCGCGGCTGCGGCACGGAGGCAGGTGCTGATCTTGCCTGGAAACCCTGGTAACCGAGGCGTGCATTCGCTGCTGGGCGAATGGCGAGCTGACCCTGTGCTCCAACTTGGGCCGGAAAAGGCATCCCTGGCTACTACGAAGACTTCGCGACCGCGTTGGCAAAGCGCCTGAGCGCGGACGGCGGGGTCACTGTGACCGCTCTGGGCCTCCTGGGCCACTGTGCCGACGCGAAGAGCGACCCGACGACGTTCCGGGTTTTCGGCCTTGACGAACAGATTGAGCATGCAACCGAGCAGCTCGGTGAGCTGGAGAAAGCGGCGCCGCGGGATGCGAAAATTGCTGTCTTGGGCCATTCGATCGGCGCCAACATTGGCCTGAAGGCAGTGCACGCCCTAGACTGGCCGCAGAAGGTCAAGGCGGTGGGACTGCTGACGCCTTTCTTGCAGAACAATGATGACAACCCCGACTTTGCGTCCAAGAAGAGGCTTGCCACGATGGGCTTTGCATGGCGGCTCCTGGCGTTCCTTGGATTTTTGGTGCAGCTTTTGCCGCTCTTTCTCAGGCGGATTCTCTTTCACGGCACCGTCAAGGACATGGACACCAAGGCGCGGGAGCTCACATTGACGGCAATGCTAAGGAGGCGATCGTAAGTGCGCCGGTCCGCTTGCAGCTCTGACAACCGAATGACGCATCGGCCGGTCGCCACAGGCTCGGGAACTACGTGTTCATGGGCAAGACAGAGTTTGAGTCGCCGCTGCTACGACACGGTCCTGGAGACCTGCTTGAGACGCTGTCGCCCGAGAGATGCCGGCGAATCTTTGGCTTGTACACACAGAAGGACATGTGAGTGGCTTTCCGCGCTGCGCCCCGCTCTTTTTGGAGAGACTCGCGGCAGGCTCGAACAGGACCTAAAGCTGCAACTTTCTCTCTCTCTTTCTCTCTCTCTTTCTCTCTCCCTCTCTCTCTCT